>VXBU01000773.1:49141-156224 GCA_013400315.1 Bombycilla garrulus | reverse complement strand
GCTGAGGCGGGACGCGGGGCGGGGGCTCCGGCTCGATCCTGCCCCGCGCCGCCTTCCCGGGTCGTGCGGGGACACGGCCGGGACCGGGAACGGCCGGGGAAGGTGGCGCCGGAGAGGAGGGGGAGCGGGGCTCTTGGCGAGGCGAGTGGGGACGGGGAGATAGGTGCGAAGGGATCCTCGTGTAATGCGTCCAGCACAGGGAGCAGGAGAAGGTGCGATAAAAAGTTGAGGCTCTTACGGCAGCTCATTAAGTCGTCCCAGCGGGACTGTGGATCCTACAGTCTTAAGGAGCAGCAGAACTCCTCCTGGGGTGGTTTGCTAAGAACCCTCTTCCAGCTCCCCGCCTGATGGGGAGCTTAGGGCGAGACACAGCACGAAGACACGCCAGCCTCTGATCTGGCTTGGCCAAAGGCTTCATGTTCACCACTCCCACTCCACACTGGACAGTGAAATTGGCTTACTGTATGTGAACAAAGTGATCCTGTATTGCTCTAAACAAGAGCCCTGAGGAAGACTTGTGGGTGTTGCCCACCCTGTTCAGGTTCCAGCTCTGACAGGTGTCTGTCTGGTGGTCCCTTCTCCACTCGAAAACACCTGGCTGGTTTAGCACGATGGCAGAGAACTGTGAGCTTTTTGAGCACCCATTGGAAGCCTCTGAGCCAATAGGTATTATAAACTAATCAAGGTGAGTATGTGGACACTTCGTTGGCACACAGGCATACTTTTTTCCCTCTCCTATCTGTATGAACCGGTTAAAGGAAATGCTGGAAATTCACAGACTCCAAAGATGGAAAGTATCATTAAGTCCATGTTGATGTTCATCTTTCACAACAACTTTGTTTTGCTCGTGACATATGTTAAAGAATACTTCCTAAAACTTTGGTCTTATTTTAAATTCTCGTGTGATTATGAGTCCATTTCATCCCAATAAGTCACCCAAATATCGAGGAACCTCACATCCTTTTTTGTCCCTTTTTTTTTCCCAGTCAGGGGTATTTGTTGTGTCTTTGCTAGCAAGGTTGACAAGTATGTAATATATTCTTTGTGTGTCTTAGTACACAAACACAGCCTACCACTTTCTTTTATAGTCCTTCTGAAGGTAAGCAAACTGTACTCATCAACACAAAATTGTTCCTCCGTTTCTACTAATAGTGTCATTAATGTATTAGACACACTCCTGCTGTGCATTGTACTGAGAGTCTGAAACAGCTGTTTAAAAGGGGTTCTTAAATTACTGCATTCTGAAGCGAGTGCTTCTTCTCTAGGAATCAAGTCTGCAAAGCCCTAACTTTGTAGATTTTGATCCAATTCATCTTGTTGGACCAAGATAATTTTATTACTGATTAAAACCACTTTGTAATAGTAAAGTTCCTTTTTACTGGATACATCTTCAACACTCTTATATCCAGGTTTTTTTCGATTAAAAATTAATTGAATAGTCCATAATCTGGAATTGTTCCGAAGGAGACCGTTAAAAATTGACTTCTTGTGGTTTCCTTTCAAGTAGCAATTTGAGACCAGCCATGGGGACAGCTTCTTAATTTGTGTAATGTATACCTGGGATTGGTGGCATCTATTCAGTTCTTAAGAAGAACACCATTAAGAGTAAGTTTTAATGTGAACACTCCTATGGCTCATAATGACCTTTGTGTAAGGAAGTTCCTGCATGTTTACTTTAAAAAGAAAAAAAAATCTAAGTAAGTTTTATTGCTGCCTGGGTGAGATATTAAGCAGGTATTTCCCATACTGAAGATATCTCTTACAGTATATATTTACTTTCTGTAGCTGAGTGGCAGAACCTTGAAAAGCAATTCCTCTTGCTTTGTAACAAGTGGTGGGGTCTCCAAGAGAAGCTTGCCTGTTGCCATCTCTTGGTTTCCTAGTGGAATCTTAACCATCTACTAATGCTTAATGACTGAGCAGCAAAGACCAAAAGACCATCTCACTGTGAGTAGTATTGATGGCTCTTTGTTAAAAATGTTATCCATTAGCCATTTTCCCTGACTGTGCCTGAAATTGTAGCCTTTACTCAGCCATTAGACAACTCCCTCCAAAGCAAGTATTTACCTTCCTTAGTATGAATCTATAAATATCTTTTGTGACAAAACCAGCAAACTTTAAGGACAGAGTGCAATGAAAAACATCAACAGAAACCTCTTTCCTGTCTGCAGAAAACCAGGCAGGTTTTCTGCGAGATGGTTTTTCAGTAGAATACTGAGAAAAGTGCTGCAAACCCACTTGAATTCCATAATCAGAGTATATGTGTGTTTTTCCTTGAGTGTAGTCATTACTGACTTCCCATCATTTGAAATCTTATCGTGAATGCAAGCATGACTTATACCTTGAGCTAGATATTGCAGACCTTAAGAAATCACTCAGCTTTCTAAGGTTTTGCTTTGCTAAAGGAGAACTCCTGTGCTTGTGAAAGCAAACTTACAAGTCGTGAAATAAGAACTTGGTAAAAGAAAAATAATATTACTTTGCTCTGTGTGTGCTAGAAACAAGCTGTCAGCAAAGTAATTGATGTTGTCAAAAATGGGCAATGATATCTACTTCACAGAGGAGCAACAAGGATGCTTGCATACATTGGCTGTATCTCTGGGAAGAAAGAAATGTAATATTTTTAGACTAAAACTGGGCACAGGGCTGTAGTGTGAAGCTTTTTTGCAGAAAATAAAAGCAATTTTTCCTAGGAGCAGTGAACCTAGGAGCTAACTGAGAATTTTTAGAATTCTTCAGAATTATCCCATGAAGAAAATCAACCACTAGGCACTGTAGTGCATTCATAAACAGCTTGACAGACACAGTGAAAATGTGAGTGTGAGTTGGCTGTAGTGATGTTACAGGTAGAATGGTTCTTAGCTGCAATGGATCTTTCTGTTCTGAATGTACTAAGAAAGCAAACATGATGTCACAATCAAATATCTGACCTGTACCTGCGGAAGGGTAATGTTAGATAGAAAAAATACAGCTTTTTCTTGTCTACTCAAAACTGTATCAAATCTTAGTGTCTGAAGTGCCAGGCGGTAGGGTTTGGCTACAGTGTTAAGTGAAGGAGTGTACAAAGTACTGTTATACAGTTATACTGTTATACAGTTCCCATTTTGGGTTTATGAAATCCTGTCTCTTTTTTGTTTTGCGGCTTGGAATATTTCTTTGACCATTTAGTCACAGCATTTAGAAATTACACAGTCAGCAGGATGAAAATCAGCTGAAGGGAAGACAAGCTAGAGAGAGGGAGAGGTGTACTGAGAAATAGGGCTCAATGCTGACCTGAGATAAGTGAGTATTCCTCTGACAATCCAGGAAATGTCAGATAATTTGTGAGTATAGGGGAATATTTTGAAGTCTGTTTCTGCTGTTTTGCTGTATATGAACTTGTCTAATCAATATCCTGTGTGAAAAGGCAGCCCCAAAATGTGTAGTTTGATACTTGTCTCTGCAGACTTGTCTTCATCCAGAGCCAAGACTTGAGAGTGAGCCCAGAGACTGAAACATGGGTCCTTCTTACTTCTGTACCATAGTTGAACCACTCTTAACCCTAATTTCTTGTTCCTAAAACTCTTTCTCTTCATGTTATGCTGTGAAAGGGGAAGGAGGAAATCTATTTGCTGGATCCTAATTTTCGTGCTCTGGCACCTGCTGGGGAATCATTGCTGCCTGTCCCCCAGTTTCCTGCCCTGAAACCCTCTGCCCTCAGAAGGCCAATGTCCCCACTTCAGAATTGGCAGGGATGCTTCAGCTTCTTCAGCCTGAGGGCTGAATGTATCAGGTGCAGTGAGCACTTGTCCCTGGTTTAGGATAACAAACAGCGTGGGTACCGGTGTAGCTCAGCTGCAGGCACAGCTTCTCTTGCTGACTGCTGCAGGGAGTGCAATCCCTGACAGGAATGACAGGTGAAGGCAATAACTTCTTAAGCAAACTTCATCATACCTTCCTGCTGCAGTTTATCTTTGCCCCTGGGTGTGACAGTGGTGGAGTATAAGGGTTTGTGCTCTGATGCTTACTTCAGCACACAGGGTTTGCTGTTTTTCTGAGGAATACTTGAAATCTTTCTTTACTCATGCGGGTCACTCAATGGCTAGAGGTCTGTTTGCTTTAAATCTCAAGAGATTTATACCACAGTATACAAAAGTACAAAGAAAAGGAAACTAACTTCAGAACCGGAAGGTGGTGGATGAGAGGCTGGGCTGCATAGTGTGGTGCTTTAGTAAAACAGTAGAGCTGTTGGGACTTGATATTTTATCTCTGCATGGTGCTGCACATCTAGAGCGACTTCAGGTGTCTCTAGCAAAGCTCTGCATTGGGACATCAAACCAAATATTCTGATAACAAACCCCTTTAATATAACAGTACTGTAGTCCTTTTATATCCATGTGTGTGAGGCTGGTTTTAAATGACAGTAACAAGCCTGATACAATCCATCAAGTCTATAGGTTACTGTCGTAAAACAGTTTAGGTTGGCAGGGACTTTAAAAATCATCCAGTTTCAACCTCTCTGACATGGACAGAGCCACCTTCCACTAAACCAGGTTGCTCAAAGCCCTGTCCAGGCTGGCTTTGAGCGCTTCCAGGTATAGGGTATCCACAGCCTCTCTGCGTAACCTGTTTGTGCCTTGCTAACCTCACAGTAATCTAAATCAGCCCCTTAAAGCCATTCCCCCTTGCCCTCTCCAGCTCTCCTGCAGCCCCCTTTAGGTATTGCAAGGTGCTATAAGGTCTCACCAGAGCCTTTTCTTCTCCAGGCTAAACAGCACCAACCCTCTCAGCCCATCTTCCTGGGAGAGGTGTGCCAGCCCTCTGATCATCTTCATAGTCCTCCTCTTGAACCTCTCACAACAGGTCCCCACCCTTCTTAGACCCCAGGGTGCTGGAAACCCCAGAGCTCGATGCAGCACTCCAGGTGGGGTCTCACAAAAGCAGAGTAGATGGAGAGAATCTCACCGTTGACCTGCTAGCCACACTGCTTTTGAAGAACTGCAGGACACAGATGGTTTGATGATCTCAGAGGACTTTTCCAACCTGATTAATCAGTTCTGTGATTGATTGATTCTGTGATTCATGCACCTGCATCTTCCTTAGATGGTTTCAAACCTCATGTTCTGCAGTGGGCAGTTCTTCATTCTCCCAGTCCCTGTCTTTGCCTTCTGTGATCTTGCTGGAGCACCTGCCAGTAAAGACCAAAGCAAAGCATTTACTGAGTATCTCAGTGTTTTTTCAGGTGTCCTGTTTCCTTCTGGAGAGAGCCCATGTTTTCCCATGTCTTTCTTTTATCACCAACATACCTCTAGAAGCTTTTCTTGTTGCCCTTGATGTCCCTGGCCAGATTTAATTCTGTCAGGGCTTTAGCTTTCCTAGCCTAATCCCTGCCTTCTTGGACAGTTTCTCTGTATTCCTCCCAGGCTACCCATCCTTGCTTCACCCTTCATAGGCTTTGTTTTTGTGTTATGGTACATCTCAGGTGCTGTGACGTGATTGCATTCATGAGGTGTATTTTGCTTTTATATTAGCTGGGGTCGAGTTCCAACATTTCTTTCAGAAATGCTTATTTGCATTCAGAGATTTGCATGTTTTTGTTTAACAGTGGAGACCATTATTTTCATAATCAGAATCATAAAAGGTTAGGGCTGGAGGGACCTTAAAAGATCATCTTGTTCCACCCCGCCCTGCATGTGCAGGGATGCCATTTGCTGGTTGCTCAAGGCCCTGTCCAGCCTGGCTCTGAAGTCTTTAGGGGTGGAGTATCCACAACTTCTCTGGACAATCTATTACAGTGCCTCACCACCCTCCAAGAAAAGAATTTCTTTGTAATCTCCAACAATTTCTCTGTAATCTGTCCTTTTTCAGTTCAAAAACATTGCCCCTTGTCCTGTCCATTACAGTCAATATATCCCAAGTTTGTCAGCTGTGAAAACTGGCTTTGAGTCAACCCTTTTGCTTTTCCTGTGTGTAACCTGAAATTCATCTTTGATATGTTCTGTGAAGTAGCTCCTGTAATGTCAGCTGAACAGGCTTAGAAAGCTGCAAATAAATAACCATAAGTAGGTTAGTGGAATTCATCAACTTTTCTGTGGTACATTGCCATGGACTAAATGCAAGACCAGAGCTGTATTCAAAGGAAGGTACTAAGAACAAAAATAAGAAATGGAGAATCTCTCTCTGATGGAGAGAGATTCTGTTTTATTACTTCTCCTTTTGGAGCATCTCTTTTTAGCTGAGATGGGTCATGTGGAAAGACATACCAACATCTAAACCCAGTATGAGTTCTACCTTTTAATGAAGCCTTGAATGAAGGTGTTTGCATTTCTAAAAATCTGATGCTAGCCTGTAAATTTGGACTTCTTCTGTTGTTCCAAGGTGAGATTATGGATAGATGCATGTACATCTATGTGAAGTGACTAATTTCTGTACCATGACTTTGTATAAATGGAAAAGTAAAAAGAATGCAGTTCTTTTTTTGCAGGTTTCCTCTGCATGAAACTTCCTTGCATGAGAAAGCCCCAGTAAAACCATATAACAACCCAGCCTACGGCTGTGCCATTTTATCTACTTGTCTTTCTTTCATCCTGGGCTTAAATAGTAAGTTTGAGAAAGCTTCTCAGAATTTCACTGTGAACTCTGTGACTGGGTTTTGTAGCCAGAATCATATCAGATGATTTCTAGGTGTTGAATCAGCTAATAAGGAATCATCTCTCTGAATACAGTATAAATGGTGTGTTTCTGTTTTGTTGTAAATTACTCTGCAAGTAGTATTTTTCACTGTTTGATTATAAGTTATTATGAGTCTCATTAAATAGACTTAGAAGCTTTTACACCCATTACAACTATTACAAATGACTTCAAAGATGTGAACGTGTAAGGTTATTCTGAAGCGAGGAACAATTGCATCTATTGAACTGCCTTAGTTCTGAAGACCAATTATTGTCACATGGCCCTTGAAAACACTGCCGTTAAAGTGGGTTTTGGTTGTTTGTTTTTAATATTGTTTAATTTCTTTTTTAAAATAAAACTAGCATCATTTTCTGGAATTCTTCATATCAGTGAATGTTTCTGATACAGTTTGCCTTTTTCCCTCCAATAGGAGGAGAGAACTGTGCTGGATATGCATACCAGTCTGTAAATTCTAAAGGTCACTTCTTTTATTTTTAGGAATTATATGCAAACATATTTTTCGTATAGTTCCTAAGTTGCTCTGAAGGAATCTACTGTGCCGTTTGACTGTGAGATGCTGACAAGCAGATCTCTGGTTCTGCCTTTTTGCATTTTAAGTTGACTTTCAGTGAGTCCCAGCCACTGTGATTTGCATGTGATTGCATGCTTGCTCAGTCTTGCTGTGCTGTGTGTAGCATATTCTTCATTGGTTTAAGAATTGTTTCTCTTAGATGTGAAATCATAAAACTAGGTTAGAGAAAAACAGAGGAAGTGTTTGCTTATGTGGGTTAATTACATTGCTTTAATTTCCATCTCCCATAAAATAGACAAATTATGGTGGTAATATGTGGTAGCTCATATTATGTTCTGCAGTCACGCTCTTCTTTTATCAGTGTAATCATACTCTGCTTTTTTAATAGTTAAATTACACTTGCACATGCTAGTTAAAAAGTAACTAATGTTCTTGGTTTACCTTGAGGTAAAGTTCTTCTGACTTGTGAGGACTTGTGCAAAATCTAGCCAAGAACTCAAGATGTTTTTGTTCTGTCAAGATGGTCTTGTGTCAGAGAAGTCAAGAGAAGGCTCTTGGCCAGAAACAAGAAGTAGGATAAAGTAATTATGTGCATGATTAGAATTTGATTTATTGCTAATTCAATGTCTAAATACTGCTGTAATGCAGTATGTAAATAATTCTATCATCTGTTAAAATAGACAATAGTGCAATAGGTCATGGTCTCTCCAGTTAGGAGTTTCAGTGAGACACCCTTGCTTTCTAAACTCAGAGAGGTTTAGGTGTGGCTAGGTCCACTTAGTCTCAGATTTGGTCAACAGTTATGTCTAAAGGCTTATAATCAGGTTTGAAAAAGTTTGGCTAGAAAAGCACAGGTGTAACAGTCTTTAGCCTTGGGGAGTTTGCTGTTCCAAAGCAGCAAAGCACCTATGTAGCTGCTTTTGTATTTTATCTCCACATGTGACTGGATCTTGGTGTTTTTCATTCACTGTCAAAAAGTCAGTGTTTCCCATCTTTAGGCTGCAGGCTTCCATGCTGGGAGGGGGCTTCACCTGGAAGCTGCTTGCAACACCGGGAGACCAGTTGGCCCAGTCTCTGCCAGCATTTTATACCCTTATGCAGGCCAACGTGCACCAAAGTCAATCCTGAGTATCTTGGCTCCCCCATCTCTGGAGTGCATTAATTATGCATTCAGACAGTTCCTCCTGTTATACCCACCTGGTGTTCCAGTCCTAGGGACAAGCCTCATTGCTGTCAGGTACTCAGAAAGGGGGAGGGTGTGGAGGTCACATGCAATGACCCAACTATTGACCCCGCTAAATTCAAACTCTGACTGCAAATCTGTGTTCTGGAGATACTCAGGGCATGCTGCTACTTCTATGCATGCAGAAGAGCAGCTTTAAGGGTGTTATATGGATAAAATTTGGCAGCTGAAATGGATGTAGGGTCTTTCTTTGGAGGGCCTCAGCGTGGTTTGCCACTTGCAGGTGAAATCTGTGAACACAGTAGGCTCTGGTTGCCATGTGCTTCAGGAGGGCTGTGAATTGCTTTAGCCTCAGGCTACCTTTGAACAGCCCAGAGGCTGAGCCAAGAAAGGGCTTGCAGCTGTTGCTTTATCCTGTGCCCTGGCACAGGCTGGGTATAAACAGCATAGCGCCTGCCTCGGCTGAGGTTAGAGGGATTCAGCGGGCAGCCAATGGGTCGAACGTGTCTCACAGTGTGATTTCACCTGACCTGGCTTCTTTCATAAGTGCTGCAAATACCTTCACCTTTTCCTGGGAGGTTGGGCTGGTTATAGAAGGAGGTCAGGAGCAAAGATTGCATCACTGTAGTCTGCAAGGAGGAGACATGAATTCTGACAGGAGTACTGGATTGCTGTGTCATGGGAAACCACTCATGCTTTTTTCATCCTTTGTAGTACTCAGCCTGATGAGGTCAGTGATTCTGCTGTGGTGTCCACGGTGGTAGAATTGAAACTGCTCAGATATTCAATGGTAATGCTTCAGAGCATTTAAAGTTTGGTCTAAGTCAGTAGTTAACAGCTGTTAAGTCTGAGGAGCTCAAAGTCCAATGGGATTCACAACTTTAAAACGTGTACCCCAGCTTTAATTACATTGAAGGTTTATGATCCCAGCCTTTGTTACCATAATCTTTCTTTAACTGCACCGGGCTGTGATGAGCCACAGAAATCTAAATGTAATTAAGCAGTAATGACACTGCTAGGACTACATCCCTAGCCTTCTGCTGATGTGGGATGGTACAGCTAAATCCAATAATAAGGGAAGCACAGCAGAACTTGGGCATGTACAGCTGTGTCTATTCTAGTATATGCTGCTTTTATGCTTAAATTATGTTTAAAAAGTCTTCAATATCTCTTTAAAACAAAACACAAGGAGAATAATCTTCAAGTGCTTTTTAAATCCTGTTTCAGTTTTTTATTTTGTGTCGTGTTATGGAGGGAAATGTGTCTGGATTTATTTGCATTTTGTGGGCTCTTTTTCTTTTCAGGAAAACAACCCTTCATGCACAGAAATGTAGCTCATTTATGGGTGGTGGAGGATCTCTCAATAATTTAGAAAGTGTTTATCACATGATAAGTGTTTATCACATGATTTCTAAAGCTTTTGAAGTGTATGCCAAAAATGAATTCATTCTGGAAAACAAACAAACTTGCATGTAAATCAGCATGATAATGAGCTTTCTCTAAAATCTTCAGTTTCCTACTGGTGCTGGCAGTGCTTTCCATGAGTAGTGATACTTTGATGCCTCCTGGAAAATCTAAACCAGTGGTAGATTCTATGAAACTGATTGTAGGGAAAATAACAGAAAAGTTACTTTTTTAAACTTGGGGTAGTGGATTATTTGCCACTTGATTGCTGTCCTTTCTCCCTCCTTCCCATTAAATTTGTTACAATTATTTAGTAGCTAGATCAGCCACAAGAAACTGTGCTGGATCAAGTGTCTTTGCCCTAGTCACTGAAGCTGCAGGTTTTTGGTTTTTTTATTGCAGAAAAATATCTGCCCATAATAATTTCACTAAGCTGATGACTAGCTGCATTAACTCTGCTGTTGGTGCCTTTCACTCACAGAAGCTGAAGAAAAAAATTTCTTTCTGCTAATTGTATGTTGAGGGAGACATTTGTTCTCAGTTTTCCCTTTGCTTGGAGAGTGACAAGGTGAAAGTGGGGTTGGAAACTGGTAAATGAAAACAGTACAAGGCTGTATTCTGTCTGTGTGTTGCTTTCTAATAGTACTAGACCAGTCATTGCTGTTGTGCTAATCTTAACAGATAATAAAAATTTGCAGGAGAAAAGCTAATGTTTACAATGGTGTTACTGTTTGGTACTGGGCTGCCTTACTTAGCAGAGCTTCTGTGTGTACAATCCTGTTTCACACAGTAACTGTCAGCTTTTATCAGCATCAGCTCTGCCTTTTGTGGGCCTGAGATATTTGTTTCAGATATTTTCTTTGCCAATGGATGTTTGGTATGCTTCAGTCTTTTTAAACCCAGTTTGAAAAGAGGACATGGTTACCAAGCTCAAAGCCAGGCACTGTGCTTGTTTTTACTACTGCTCTTTATGGGGCTTAAGATAACTGACAAGTTATGGGTTGTTGTCAGCTGGAGAAAGTATTCACATCAGAATGAAGTCCGAAAATGGCTGAGATGGATTTTTGTTTTCATGATAATTTAGTTGTGGAACTCATAAACTTAGCTTTTTGCTTATTATAACAAAACTTCAGATTGTCTTCAGATTGTTTTTGGAAAACCAGAAACTGTCTTGACTTTCTGGCTTGAGATCAAGTCAAAAAAGAATGCTTGATTTTTTAAATTTTTTTTTAATCTTTAATGGCTCTTCAGATTCCTAGTTTTGCAGTAGTGCCTCTGTGATGGTGTAATACAAATTCTGAGAAAACAAGTTAATGTCCATAACTTTGGGTATTTTGGGCAATTTTAGAGATGAATATTCAGAATTTAACATCTTAAATCTAAACTTTCTTGCATACTCTTACCATGACAAAGTTACAGATTAGCCTGGGGATGTTGGATGAGAAACATGACATGGCCCAGCACCCCAGAGAGCCAGCTGCACCCTGGGCTGCATCCAAAGCAGCATGGCCAGCAGGGAGAGAGAGGGGATTCTCTCCCTCTGCTATGATGAGACCCCACCTGCAGCTCTGGAGGCCCCAGCACAGGAGGGATGTGTACGTGTTGAGCCCAGAAGAGGCTGTGAAGATGATCAGAGGGCTGGAGCACCTCTCCCATGAAGACAGACTGAGAGGGTTGGTGCTGTTTAGCCTGGAGAAGTGAAGGCTCTGGGGATACCTTAGAGCACCTTGCAGTACCTAAAGAGGGCTACAAGAGAGCGGGAGAGAGACCTTTTACAAAGGCTTGTAGATAGGTCAGGAGGGAATGGCTTCAAACTAAAACAGGGCAGTTTTGGATTTGATATAAGGAAGAAATTCTTTACTGTGAGGGTGGCGAGACACTGGCACAGGCTGCCCAGAGAAACTGTGGGTGCCCCATCCCTGGAAGTGTTCAGGGCCAGGTTGGATGGGGCCTTGAGGAAGCTGGACTAGTGGAAGGTGTCTCTGCCCATGTCAGAGGGGTTGAAACTGGATGATCTTTAAGGTCCCTTACAACCTAAGCCATTCCATGTTTTTGAGGTGACACATCCTGCTAAATGCTGTGTTTATAGCTGTATATATACACACACACATATATACATCTATATATTTATATATGTGTGTTTATTTATTGAATAAATGCCATTTTTAGAGGTTTGTTGTAAAATCACCATTTCATGTCTGAACACTAACAATGACCATTTCATTGTAATTTTGTCTGAATCATCATTTGGAAGTACTAATATTCCTGTGACTCTATAGAGATCTTAGGGAATAGGGTCCCCTGTGATAACAAACAGTCCATGTTCGTGCTTAGTATTCTCTGTCTACATGCTGCAAGTGTGCTCTATCAATAGGATAGCTAAAAAATAAGTAGATAATGGCTATGACTCTAGAAAGACCAGCTTCTATTAAAATTATAGATTTTAATGAACTCTCTACATAGTGTCTTGGAATAGATTTCTCTCATTTTTTAATGGAAGCTGCCCGTTTTTTAAATTACAGCATTGAGTGGTACATAAGGATTTTTTTCAGTAGCACATGCAGTCTTTTGGACTGGCACAGATTGCTTCTACTGTGTACAGGAAAGATAAAAATAGCAGAGTGGATCCACATCTGCCCAGCATCCGGAATATTACATTTCGGACTCTGGAATAGAAGAACTCCCTCTCTGTATGTGAGTGCAAATCTCTTGGCTCGCACATGATGCCCTGGCTTTATGTAAAATTTATCTGCGTTTGCACTTTAATAATACTGCCTTTCCTCAATTCACATTTTTTCTGTGCATTACTTACTGTGCTTTATGTGGGTCCTAAATGGCAGTATTGAAGTCCATCAACATAAACAGGAAACCTATAATATAGTTAAAAGGTGGAAGGCCTCAGTTTGGTACATAAAATTCCCAGTGCTAATGATGGAGATGTCTCTTGATGTTTGTTTTTAAGAAACATATTTGGGAAAAAATAGGAGATTCAGACTTAGGAAGTCCTCACTTTTTTATATGCTATATATTTAAACAAAGAAAGGAATAAAGGTCTTAGTTTAACCCAGGCATATGAGCTTTAGTGTCCTGAAATATTTTTTCTATGTTAGTTCCTTGTATTTTGATTACTTTTCTTCTTATTATATTTCTTTGATAAGAAGATAAAGATCAGCATAACTTTACTTCTCTAATTTTTTTTAATATATGTTGTTGTCCCGTGTGTGACCTGTAGGAGATGTGCAGATTTAGCAGGTTTTTTGTGTTCCCCAGCCAAGGTATTCAACATTAAATGATGAGTGATTCTCAAATGGCTTAGTTTGGATAAATGTCTAAAGGGTTGAAGCTTATCTAACCTCCTTGGCCTAATAATTTATTTGACTGCAGCTGGGGAGAAAGGGACAACATTCCTTGTTGAATTTCATACTCTTTAATTTCATTTAGGCCAGGTTATCCAGTTATGTAACCTCTTTTTCTTCTGTACTTCATTCCCTTTGATTGCCTTTGATGACCCAGTGTAGGAAGTGCAGAGGCACAGGAAAAGTTAAATAAAGTTCACCCTTCTCATTCCACACACCCACCCCCCCCCCTCCTTTGGTTGCAGGAGAGGTTCAAATTAGGTTCAGGCTTGGGGTGTTTTTTCTGCACACTCTCAGCAGGCTGGCTCCACTCTAGAGCACTGCAGTGGAAATGGTCTCGTGTGAGCCTTGGCACACTGCTACTGCAGCAGGCAAGTGTGAACTGTCTGCTTTTAATTTACTTTGCTGTTTCTTTTCTTCCCTGATAATAAATAGGGCAGAAAAATGGCCTGTCTAATTAGTAGGTTCTTTAGCTTGCAGGAAAAGAATAGGAAATAGTGTTATTCTTAATGACTCGGCATAGTGAAAAGTATGTATGATGTGAGGCAGTTACTCATTATGTCTGTCTAGCATCTATATCAAAATTTCTAATATAGTGAGAGTATATAAGCAGGAAAAATTGTTGAACAGGTGTCCTCAGATCATCTGTGATTGATAAGTATTTTTTTAAGTGTTCTGGATACAAAGGTTTAAAGCAAGAAATGAGAAGTTTCTGGAATCTTCATTTGTCTAACATTTGTGAACAAAACAAGAAAAAGAGACAAATGTGGATTATTTAAATACTCTTTGAGAAGTTTAAAATGCTGCTTCTTTACTATTAATTTGCATATAAAGATTGAATGAAAAATGAAAATACCTGTCTTTTTGAGGTTGCTATCAGGCATGCTGATTGTTCTGTGGATGCTTAGCTATTTTGCAGGTGGAAGACTGAAGATGCTGAATCAGAAACTTCAAGCTCTAACTCATGCCAGGGTACAATAGGATGATAGAAGTGAATCACTTAGGTTAAATATTAGAAATTTTCTTCTCTCTGAAGGCATTTGGTTTGTTACAAAGTGCCTTTAAAATGAGGGCTCTGTTTTTCAAAGTAATTGTTTCTGTTTCAGCGGGATATTTTTTTTTTTCCTTCTGAAATTCAGAATCTTAATAACTGCCCATCTCTGAAATGCCAGTTTATGTGACTAGGCTAGCATCACACAGCAGCTGTGGTGTCGGAAGAAGCAGGTATGGAATTCAATTTCACAGGCAAGCATTCAGCTGCTTAAGCCATGATAATGCCCTTTTTATTCCTGCAATGTTGTCAGCCTCGGCCATGGTGTCATTGCTTAGCTCAGCAGCCACTGAGGCTGATGGGAGCTGCTCTGTTCCCTGTGTCACCCACAGTCTGGTGAGCTGCTCTCATGGGGTAATCCCAGCAGGCACCTGACACCACACACTCACTCACTTCCTCACCAGCAGGGCTGGAGAGAGAACTGGGAGAGTACAAGTGAAACAGCTCGTGGGTTGAGAAAAGGACAGTTTGCTATAAGGCAGTTTGAAAGGGCAGTTTAGGGTAAAGCTGCCTGTGTTGTGTTATTTGGCACCAAGGCCAGCTCAGGTTGGGTCACTGCTGCCCTTGCACTGCTTCTTGTAAGATTTCTCCTCCAGTAGTTCCTGCTATAATAGGAGGATTTTATGACATGTATCTCAAATCGTGGTTGTAACCATGTAAAGGTGTATCTATTAAAATCTGCACCCCTGGTCCCTTTGGACCAGACCATAGGGTTTAAAATGGCAATGAAAAAAAAACAAAGAAAAAGAAAATTTACTCTATATCAGCCAAAAAAGTTGTGTTTAAATAAGTTTATTAGAATGTTAAGATTCTTCAGTGTATTTTAACAGTAGTTAGGTGGCCAGTATCACTACTGTTCTATCTATCAATCTGTGATAGAGTATTTCACAGTACATGTAAAGGAAGGATTGTTTATCCTGAAACTTATTGTAAGTAATAGTTTTTGCTTTTTACACTGTACATAGTCAAGTGATTGATGTCAACCTGAAATAGCAAATTGCTTTATTTTTTTTCTTTCCCATTTTACTTCTGATGGTTGCATGTTTACAAGGTTTAAATAACAGTAATTTTAAATGTAAGTACTTCATTTTGACACTCACAAAATATGATTATAATTCAGTTTGGATAATTATAAGTGGTGTGTACCATCTCAGCCTTAAGTCTTTTTTACTACTTACAGAATTGGATTTTTTAGCTACAGATGCAAATGTCCTTTGTTATATGATATGTAGAAAGTGAGTTTTCCTGGAGTTTAGTTTTTAACCTTTATTTCTTTCAATTGTTGTAAAGTTTAAAGTTTCTTAAAGTACTTTTCCAGGACAATAGTGTGAAGCTGGTAGTTGATACCACTCACGGGACTGATTAGCTACAGTGACAACACTTCTGTCTGCTACTGTGCTAGCACTGAGTAAGCCAGAATTTGCCAAGTTAAATATAGGTTGAGGGATAAGGGGAGAGCAGGACGATGACAGAGAGACTCAGAGACAGTGGATCATGTGAAAGAGGTAGGAGTTGCAGACAGCCATAAGCATTCATCTGCTTGAGCCACAAAATCACTGAAAAGTCTAAGATGCAAGCAATGAGATCTTTCTCAGTTCCTAATCTGGGAGCTTGAACAGTGTGAGTTTACAAAGAAATGGTATAAATGTTGATCTCTTTTGCATGTCACAACTTTCATAATTCATTTATGACCAGTGTGTGGATCTTGCCAGGATGCATCTGATATGGTTGTGGTTGGTAACTAAAGATCTGTGACTGTAGTCCCAGAATGGGTAAATTTTTACAATCCTTTCTCAGGGAAGGGAGGCTGTGTAAAGGGGTCTGTGCTGTGTGAGTTTCCAGTGACTGTGTGTGGACATTATCATTTTGATTTCATCCTCTCATACTGCTGTGTGAGTTAACTCCCTCAGACTGGAGGTTGTGTTGTTCCTGGGACTTCACAAGCTATGGTATGAAAGGAAAAAAAAAAGGTTGGAGGTAAAGTCTGTTACTTGCTTTTATGTGAATGACTTAGTCTTGCAGGGAAATTTAATGCCTATGTTTGGCTTGAAGGTACTTTTGCTGAAAATTTAACTCATGTATAAACTTTATCCATAGGCTGGGAGGTTATAGTCAATGCTTCAATGTAATTAAACAGTCAGGTTATACGAATAAGAAAAAAGACCCTGAGATAGGGGTGCAGATGGTACATGTAAAAAAACCTCTTAAAGAACAGTCATCCCCACAGTTGTATAATACTGAGTGCCAAAACAAGTGACATTGTAAACTGGGACTCACAAATAAACTCCCAATTTATGGAAAACTCAAGCAAGAGTTAGGTGTTTGAGACATCCCTGGAAATCTTAGGTGAGGGTTTGAATTGTGACAGTCCTTCTCTCACGGGAAGAATGTGAGTAAAGTGGTGATGAGAAAGATCTGTAGTCCTTCTCCACTGGTTAACTGGAACACGTGGGAGGTGGGAACACGTCCAGGGAAACATCTGCTGAGATTATATAACTCTTGACTGAAATGCCTTAATGGTTAATGCAATTCTTCAAAGCAGAGCTGTGAGGCTCTGTGCAAGGGGAGTCGTGGCACTGAACACCTCCGGTGTGGGTGTCTGCAGTCTCTTGGAGTCCCCTCGTAGGTAGTGGAGAGAAACAGGCGCTTCTGGGCTGCAGTTCATCTCCTGTAGTTGGCTCCTGACAGATCAGAGGATTGGGGCTCAGCAAGTGCTTTTCCCCTCTCTGGGTTGACAATGAAGGCGGTGACAACAAGTCCATCTCCCCTGTGACTCTGACCAACTCACTGCTGATAACTTCGCTTTGGAGTGAGCAGCATTTCATGAGGCTAAGAGGAGTTACTTCCAGACAGCCTGACCCATCTGACAAATTTCTGGTTTGGTGCTTGAAAGCAGTAAGTCTTCTTAATTTGGCACAAGAGGATGCTTACCAGTAGCCAGAAAAATATTTTCTTCAATAGTCTCAAAATTGCTTTAGTTGGTTTTAATTAAATCTCATAAAAAGAAAAAAGAAACAAACAAACCCCAACAACTTGAAGCAAAGACTGGCAGAGTTAAAAAGGAGAAAAATGCAAGGCTTTGTCGTGGAAGATATTAAGCAATTTCTAAGCCTAGGCATGCACTGTTTATGGTGAATTATTTATTTCCTAACTTCTGCAATTCAATATTTCAAGAAGAGTTCTTTGAGGATTAGTTCTCTGCTTCCTTCTTTCCCTAAACTGCCAACTGTAAAAAAAAACCCCAAAAAATTCACAAATTATGCTATCTTCTGAGAGAAGTTATTTCCAGGTGTTTCCAATCATAAAATATTCTTCTTCATACTTGTGCAAAAGCATTAAAAACACATTCAGAGCTTGGATGCCCTCTGTATTATATTAACTGCATTACTTTTCTTCCTGTGCCACTCCTTGTGGGTCCTGGTTGTATTCTGATTTGGCAGAGTCTGAAAGACTCTCCTGGAAGATCAGTTAAAAAAATAATAAGCATATGCATCCTCTTGGCACAATTTTTGCTTTTCTAGATCAGTAGAATTGCTCTGTTATTTTAATACAGTGCCTTTCCCTGTTTGAAATTTAGTTTTGCTGTGAATTTAATTGTGTTTAAGAAGTATCTGAAATGTTTCTTAACGCTTTTGCTGTCAAAGGTTTTTGGAGGAGTTCTTGCTTCCATTTATCAAAATAGTTCCTAATATGCAATTTTAGGGCGAAGAATTGAAAAGCTTCAGATGACACATTTAATGAAAAAGAAAACTCCAAAACATAAATGAGAACTTGGGTTACAGATCAACTCCTGGAACTGGCAGTGTTGCTCACCTGCTGTAATTTGTTCTGTTCCTTTCAACTAAAGTGCAGTTTCTAGGGTGATGTAATTTTTGGAACAGACATTTAGCTATTAAGGACTATGTATTAATTATAAATATGGCACAAATACTTTGTAGTGGTTAAGAAAAATGGGTTGTTTTAGACACAAGTTTCTCCTGAGTTGCAATAAATGCCACTGAAGTATGAAAAATAAGTTCTAATTCTATTTTTAGTGCGTGTTCCATGTACCAGAGGACAGATGAAAGATGCAGTATCTGTAAAGTAACACCGCAGCACTAACATGATTGCTGGCTGTAACGTTCAGGTCAGAGTGTAACCCTATTGTGGAGCTGTTTGTATGAAAGAGGGATTTTGTACAGAATTAGAAAAACCAGACATGAGCATTGGCCCCTCAGTCTGGCTGTTCTGTTGTTTTGGATGGTTGTCTGATTTTTACAGTATCATCTGAAGGTTGATTTTGCTGGATGGGAATTGTCAGTCAATGTTATAATGTCATACTTTGCTAAAATAGCCTAAGACTAAAATTTCCAAATGTTGCCAAAGCTGGTATTTGAAATGAAAAGGACAAAAGATTACAGGTGAGAACTGATCTCAAGAACAAGAAGTTTATCTCTAGTTATGACTCAACTAAATATTTAAAATAAATGGGGGTTTTGTATTCTTTACCTACATTAAAATGCTGTCAGGCTCTGTACATGGTGCTGTGCTGCTTGCATTCATTAGTTTTACTCCAGCTACATGTGCCTCTGTTTTTGATACACTGGATTATTCTGTTGTCTTCTTCTTTGCACTTCACATTTTATCACCTGCAGCACATTTTCCAGTCTTAATGTGTTGTGTGTTAAGTGGAGCAAAGCAATCATTTGGATTGCTACAGTTAATAATGCTTCTGGGTGGTGGAAAGGCTCATCTGAAAAGTTAAAAGTTTTTTTGGTTTCCTAGTAATAGCGGAGCTCAGGATTTGCCTGGTCCTTTCAGGAAAGTTATTAAACAGCAAATTCTCAAGGTTGGAGAATGCTGCTGCTGCTCTGTTAATACATAGTTCATCTTCAGCACTCGCTGCACTCACATACACTGAGCAGAGTGGTTACAGGAGGAAGGATGTGAAACTGGTTTCTAGAGCAAGATTTGACACACAGAAAGGAGGAAATGCAAAAGAAAGGTCTGACTTTGCCCTGTGTGTTCGTGGTTCTAAGAATGCTGGCTTTTATAATCATTAGGCACTATGTGGGAGAATGCTGCTGCTGCTCTGTTAAGGAGAAGTGATACATTTTGGGGTGTGGTGGCCTTTCTCTTTAGTAAATCACTTTATAACATAAAACCTGTGACAGATGTAATGCTACAACTAAGTAAAAGGCAAATCACAAGCTCAGTCAGAGAACAAAGATTAGAGGTGTTCCTCTGTTTTTATAAAACAGCACAAGTCTGAAATTACCACTTTACAACAGTTATTTTGTTTTCCTGGGCAAGCAGACAAACCATGGAAAAGCACCTTTCTGAATTTTTGCCACTTGATGCCCAGGTTCTCAGAATTCCTAAAACACATAACAAATCCATTAGAGGTGTCAAAAGAAAGATATAACTAATTTAGATTTTGTTTCATTTCATGGTCAGTGTGTATATGGATAGTGTACTAGAACTGGGATTCTCTCTTGTATCTTCTCAAGATAACAATAATTTTAAAGTAGTGAATTAAAAAGATATTTGGCCAGTATTAAAGTTTTCTTCTTCCTCCAATTTGTGGTTGTTGTCATTAATAAAGCCTGATAATGTCACTTTTTTTTTCAGTTCCTATATGTGAACAGAAGGAAATATTTTTCCCACACTAATGTGAGGATTCATACCTAATGGAATTCTTATTTTTCCTGTCCTTTGAATCACTTCCTTTTGCCTGTGAACTAAATGCCCTATCCAAAGGAAATGCTCTCGGTGCATCAAGAAGTTTCAGGCATCCAGTGTGCATGCTTGTGTTTCCTTTTCTGAGGTAGGCAGTAGGATGGAATTTGTAACCAAGGCTCCAGCCACTCCAGGACTCTTTTGCAAAAGTTGATTGCAGCTTATAAAACAATGTTCTTCTTAAAGGTGCTTTGTAAGCAATTTCTGAGCTATTACAGTTAATTTTAATTTTAGTATTTATACAGAGGTGCAGCACACAGTTTTAATCTACAAGAAGATAAGTGTAATCTGAAATATATGAAGTTGTTTTTAAAATGCTGTTTAATGTGATTATAGCATATACAAATCTATATCGCAGGACAAATCATTACCGACGAGTTGCTTTTTATTTTTATTACCAATTCTGGCCATATAGCAAACCAGTGATGTTAGCAAAGTTCATGCTATAATCTTGCAAACTTGAAAAGGTTGAATTTTTTTAAATTCCTAAATTTAAATAAAGAGCTTTTTCTTTGTCTCCTGGGTCTTCTTAGGCAATATCTGGGTTTAAAATGGTGCTTTAGATTGTAATTGGAACAGTATTTTTTCTGTGAGAAATAAACAGTTTTTTATAAGATACCATGATTCTAAAGCAGTAAGATTTAAATGAAGCTTGATTCATTGACAGCCATAATATCATCACAAATGTTGGCAGCATTTTTACACTAGCATTGGCTTATGCCTAGGATCTAATGGAGGGCACTGACAGTTTGCTGGTATAACAAACTGTGCTGAAAAATCACCTCAACAGTTTTGTTGGTAGTTGCTACGAATGTGCTTTATTACCTTGAGCTTCCCAGTTTCTGGGAGTATGGGGTTTATTAAAGTTGAGAGTGGTCTGCCTTTTCTTTTAGCTTGAATGAAAGCTGCAAAGGGTTCCTGATTTTCAAATACACATAATTGTTTCCCTGTAAAAACTTCAGTATTGCCTTCTTTAAAGGGCTGTGCAGAAATCAAAATTAATATGTATCCTGAAGTTAAGGATTTTTTTTATTTCTTTTTCTTAAGGAGTATTATTGTTCTTCTGAAGCATTTGGCAGTTTTCTTTGGTGGTTTTCAAGGAATTATATCTTTTTTTACTTACTGACTATAATGCAAATAGCCAATCAACTGAAGCAATATTAATGTAAAGGTTTGTAATTTGCAGGGTGCTAGTGAATAGCAAAGGGCTGAGTTCTGCGTTTTCCTCCAATTTCTATTATCATGTTATGTTTGGGGGTGTTTCTGAAATCTGTTATGTATAGAAGGATTCCAAATGCTGAAAATTAATGAATCCAAAATAATGGAGTAAGGTTCTTGCTCTGTACATGGATAAGGCTGGATGGAGGTGAGTCTTAGATTAGAAGTTGATAGCAGTGCAGACTTTTTTTGACCTTTTTCTTCTGTTAGGCCTCCTAGATTCTATTTAACTATCAGCATATTTCAGGCTATTTCTTAATTTTCTTCTGTTTATTGCTTTTTAAATTACAGATCCTAAAAGCTGATGCCAAAATTGTCCTGGTTTTTCTAACGGTGCCGTAAATCATAAAAAAAAACCTGTGAAGACTTGTGATTTACTTAGATCATTAAATTGCATGTCTTCAGGTACATTTCAGAGAAATAAGTCTTCTGGTCTTAACCTGTTTAATAAGGTTTTCCGTGTTGAATTATTTATTAGTTTCATAGTCTCCTATTTTACCACAGTTAATGATCTCTAATCTTCAGTTCTCACAGTTATTTGTCTCTTCTCTGTCTGCTCTCGTAAGACAGTCTCGTGTTAAAATATGTAAAGTGTAGTATAAGAAATGAACTACGAACCATCTGCTGCAACAATGCTGAGACCTAATCAAGACTGCGTGAGCAATAGTGCTGAATTACCTTGATGCACTACAAATATACACATACCATACTCATTTTACAGTGGAAACAAAAGCCTAGACAAATGAACTGCAATCACATAATAAATTGAGATCAGTTTTTGGGTTCATGACAAAAATGAACTATTTTCAGGATGAAAATTGTTTCGTGGGCAACTACTAGAGAACAGAAAGAATTGAAAAGATATGCTATGCTTAAGAAGAAATGAGGGAGAACACATTTTTATGGGTATGCTCTTCTGAACACGAGTTGCTACTGCAGAAAGGAAGCCAGGAGTTTAAATGTTCTGTTCCAGAAACGTTTTAAATTGGTTATATGGAACATTAACCATATCCCCACCCCTCCACTGCATCTGGTGCATGCATTGTATGGATTTTCACTTGGAAGCCTTCTGTCTTTCCAGATGGGCTGTACCTTCCCCTGCTCTCTTTCCTCTTGAACATAGGAAACCCTCTCCATTGGTCATTTAGATGTGTGTGAAATATTTCATTATCACATAAAATTTCTCATGTGTGATAAGATTTGAAAAAAAAATGCCATTGGCTTTTGCTTCACCCCTCTCTGTAATGGAGGTTGAACCTAAATTTATCAAGGCAAGTCCAGAAGCACATTTGGCTGACCAGGTTCTTTTGTTATGGAGAATGGGAGTTGAGAATGAGCTCTGATTAACTTGTTTCTATTCATAAATCAGGATTTGCAAAGCACATACTAGTGTTGAAGTTATTTCATTTAATGTGTCCCTGGAAATTTAAGGAAATTCTTATCTCTCTTATCAGCCAGTCTAAATGCATGGGTAAAATGCAGAGCCCCATGTCTTGTTTTTAAAGAACTGAAAATGAGGAATTTTAGTGTAAATCATGAGAAAAATATAAGAGAACTGAAACAGAAGTATGTGTTGTCACATACTAGCTTTGTTCATTACATGACTCACAAAACTGCCTTACTCTGAGAAGAGAGATGTACCCTGCAAACAGTAGTTCTGGGGAATGTGCCTAGGCCCAGCCATAAGCAACACTGAGCTCTGCACTCTCAGCACCCCATGCACTGAGTGCATCTCGGGCATCTCCTGCTTTTATAAGTGTTTACTGTTGGTCGTATTTTCTCCACCCAAATTTGCATTAATTTAATGGGCCCTCTGTGCTCCTGCTGCATTTCACTAGCACTTTAGTAAAGCTGCTTTGTAAGCAGATCTTTTTCCTCCCTCCAAGCTTGCTGCTATTACTGCTGGAGGAGGGCTTGGAGAGCTCCAAAGGATTGCAGCTTCTCATCTCTGCTCCAGACCACAGCCAGGAGCACTTTGGGTGCTCTGTCTGCTGTCATTTACTTCTGTGTCATTCCTGTGCTCAAACGGAATCTACTCAGTTACCTTCCTGAAGCTTTTTTCTCCAACTTGCATGCATATTTTTGTGATACATCTTCATCTCTGCTACTCTTCATTTGATTTTATTTTTATCTTATGTGTATCTTATCACCTGTGTTTGTGAGGTGTGAATAAGTGAGGAAGACCTGTTCTCATAAATCTTTTTATCATGTGTGAATTAATATTTAAGGGATTAATAACTGCCCTTTTAAATGGAGCTGCTTACTTCTGTTCCTATGTCCATTTCATGTGTTTCTGATACCACTTACATCGCTATGGAGCAGCAATCAGCATGGTATTTGATTCTCAGTTTGCTTGTTAGTTTCTCTTACATTTGTTCTAGAGATAATTTATGTTTTCCGAAAGAATTTTGCAATATTGGGGTAGTCTAGATTTTTTCAGTTTATGGAGCTGGGATTTACTTCTTCAAGCTTTCTCAGTTTACATGATACTACAATGTGCAATACATTAAGAATTTTATCCATGCTGCAGACAGCTGGCTAAACATTGGAACTGGAAAGATCATCTGTAGATGGTGCAGGATGTGAGTTTTATATGAATAAGGGGATTTTCTTATGCCAGGATTTTGTGCTGGGGGTTTTGTTTCTTTGTTGGGGAAGGGAGGTGCATTTGGATTTTTTTTGTGTGTTTTGTTTGGTATATTTTGGGGCTTGGAGTTTTTTGTGTTTGTTTGGTTTTGCTCCTGAGCAGAGATGTTTTGGTCTTAAAGCAGGTCTTCAGACTCAAAGTGTTCCTTGTGCTTTAACAGGAGTCTCACAATAATCCAAGGGACTGGCTGACCTCCATGTGGTGTGTCAGAGTAGGCTGATGGAATTGTGCAGGAGCCTATATTCATTGCAAGCTTTTCCAAGAAACTGCACACTAAGTATGGAGTATTGATTCTTGTGACGTGTAACCTTGGTGCAGCCAAGGTTAACTGGCTGCTGCATTTGGGTCTCAGCCGTCAGACCTGCTTCCTTGTTTCCTAGTAGCTCACCCTTCTGTCTTTCCCCATATGTAGCAGGCACTGTCTGTTACCCCTTCAGAAATGTAGAATTTACTGCCCAGCTGCACTGAGTCTCTGGAATCTGTTTTGAAACCTCAGGCTCCCCTGTGGTTTCAATGCCAAAGCTGCTATTTGGATTTCAATTCATCCATCTATCCCAAAGTGGCAAAAGTACAGACATATAGATATAGACCTCTAAAAAGCTTTAAAGCAAAATTTTCTTAGTAATAGATAGGATATAAGGATCAAGAAATAAAAACTCAGCATTGTGTCCTCTTTTCCAGTTCCCTCTTCTTCCTGCATTGCTGTTTAGGTCTATATGAGAACAAAATGGTGAACTGAGAATCTTTTGTCTGTATCTCAGCTGTTCTGCATAGTATGGGACATTTCTCTTTAGCTCTCTGTATAGCTCATCTTGCACAGATGTAAATGCTTTAACTTGCATTTCTGACTGGAACACTAAACAAGAGCAGTGGAAGTCTTACTCTGACTGCTTGTGGTTGAATTCCCTCGTTGCTGTGCCCCCACCCTCATCTTAAACATCTTGCTTGTAGCTTTTAGGAGTAAATTTTCAGAGTAATTTCTTTTTCTACTCTTTAGGAATTTCCCATTCTTCAAACCTCAACCTGTTAAAATAAACTTGGTCTCACAGTTTTCCCTGTTTTTCTAATTTACTTTTTTATTTTTAGAGGTTTCATTCTGAGTATTTGAAGGTTCTGTCCTATGGGTATTCATGCTGCCAGGCCTCAGGGAGCAAGTGCAAAATTGCTTTTTTACCCAAGGCATTCCTGATTCTGTGATTTCAAAACCTCAAGCAGGATTGGTAGACTCAGCCTCCCAGTTAATGTAACACTGATAATTTCATGAGTGGCTCTTGTCTTTTATATGAAGGATAAAATTTACTTCTCTCATGAGAAAATGATCCTTGTTTGAAAATATTGACTTTGTCTGTCCAGTGTGTGTGTGTAATTTCAGGACTTGTTTTAAATCCCATGTAAGAATAAAAATGGATTTAAGATTATTATTTTTTTAGCATTCTCTCTTCTTTTCCACTTCTCTCATTTCAGATGTTGCAGTTGTGGACATGAGTGATATTTCCAAGCAACCATCACTGTTCTACCACCTTGGCGTGCGTGAAAGCTTTGACATGGCCAATAATGTTATTCTTTACCATGATACTGATGCTGACACTGCTCAGTCTCTCAAAGTAAGGTTCTCACTTCACAATCTGCTTCATTTCAGAAATATCTTTAAATACCTGATCCTACAGATGTTTTTGTTTTTCCTGAAACTTACATTTAATGTAATTTCCTGAGAGTTACATAATTAAATCTTTTAAGAAAAAGCAACTATTAGCAAAAACAGTAATAATAGAATAAATAAATGCTTTTGTTGGTAAGAAAAGATACATAGTGTGGTACTAATTTTGCTTCAGGTAGTTAGACTTGGAATTAAGAGTGCAGATCTAATTTTTTCCTTATTTTCTCTCTTTTAATTAGAGTACATGTAAGAAAAAGTTGTGGTCTATATAATAAGGACACGTGAACAAGGGCTGTATTGCAGCCTACTCCTATGTAAGCACTTCTGTCAGATGAAGTTTGTATTCCCTAGGTGCTGACTAGCTAAGACTGCTAGAATCTCCTTTTTATTGCTGTTTAAAGATAGGAAAAGACATCCTCACCAAATCTTTTTATAGGGCTATTGTTCATTTTTATCGTAGGATAATACATGCTATACACTTAAGTCCTGAAATTGCTGTTCTGAATACAAGCCATATATTGTGGATGTCTCTGCCTTTCTCAGTGCAGATTCCCATTATTTTTCATCACATTTGTCCTCTGTATCATCTATTGCTGCTTTTAATATCATACATTTTCTTGCTGCCTTCATGGAGATAAGCATTGCTCATGCTTTGTTGTTTCTTCCTTATTTTGAGTTATTTCCCCTTACTACTTCCATTTTTTTCCACACCATTAGTGTCAAAAAAAATTTTTTGGAGTTCTCCAACCTCTCTTGATCCTGTAAGAATATTAAGTCTCCTTTTTCCCTAGAAAAGCTCTGTTCTGTCATGGCTTCTCATTCCCCTTCTCTGCTCTCAACATCTTTGATTTTACTTTCATGTGTCCATAACCCATACTTCCTTTCTTCATGTGGTGGTCCACATAAACATTCACATTCCATTTGGCCTGGAGTCCGAACAACTTAAAGCTGGAGCCTGTCACAGTCTTTGCTCAATGAGATTATCCTTAGGGATACACTAAGGTATTGCTGGCACATCCTCCTTCCTTCCACCTAATCAAGTTGGGCAGGCATTCAGCTTTTCATCCTCTACTGGTAATATACCTGACTGCCATGAAATACTTCATTTTTATTTTTCATTAACACGTTTTTATCTTTCTTTATGCTGTCACTCTGATGTTCTGATCAACTTGATTCTCCCAAGGATGTGCCCAAGTCTGGGAAGCACAGGCTAGTTGTTTTCTATTTGTTGCTGTCCAGTGAGGATATTGGCTTTGATTTCTGCACTTTGTACCCAGCATATACTCAAGCCCCTGCTCCATAACTGGAGTGTTGAAGGATCTCCAGGATTACATCCATCTGTGGTTGGAGGTTCAGACTAATTGTTGCCAGAACTTGCAAGTCTTTGCACTGTCAGTTCTAAGCCTTTTTTTTCTAATAATGTAAAGCTCAAGTCTAGGGACTGGGGAACATCAGAATGTGACTAAGTCATTTAAGGCTAGAAAAACTGTTATCTGCCTTCATCTTTCCTCTCCAGGAGCTCTGTCAGTGGCACTGATATCTTACTCATCTCTCAGTCCTTTGCATAACCTCCTTGGCTCATGGGATGGGGTCGTAAGACTTGATTTAAGTTGTGGAACCAGCTAGAAGAGATCCTCTGTATCAAGTGGTTTAAGCTGGGCACTAAGACAGGGTTCAGTCCCCCTCTGGTCATGGGTGTCTCTTCAACAATTGAGCCCCAGTTCAGTGTTGGATAGCATTCAAATATGCTAATACGCCTTTCTAAGGAATACTTCAGGAAGTAGGCAGGGACTGTTTGTAGGGTATTTCAGCAAAGAGCAGTTCATGACACATTTCATGTGATATGGGCTGGATAGTTTCAAAAGAGTTAACTTCCCCCTATTGAGAAGGATATTTAACTGCAGTAGATAAAACTCTGTTGGAGATACTTGCTTAGCTAGGTAGACATTAATTTTTGGATATGTAATATTTCAGATGCTTAAGCCTTCCATCACTTTCAATAAAATGAATTATTTTATTTGGCTTAAGCAGTTTAGGCTAATTAGAAATTCCGTTTAGGTTTTAGTACCTTTTTGATCCTCTGATGAAGTTTCTTTATTCTCAAATTTATGAGTAATTTGGTCAGGGTTTTTCACTTCTGTTCAGAGTTGTATTACTTTACTCGGACCTAGGTTTCTGTGCACACTCTTAAAAGTGGTGCACAGCCTGTGTTATAAAGGCAGTATTGATGTTACTGCTGTTATTTCTGCTGAAGATCTGTGATGCTCTGGTGACCTGACTTTATACAATTTACCTCTTAGGAGCCATCTTGAAATTGTCCCAAGAGTTGTCTCTCTAGTTTTACCAATGTTCTTTCAAAACAACCTAGTTCTGAAGGTAGAAAGGAATATGTCATCTGAGTTTCAAGAGGGTCATATTTATAGAGCTAAACCTCTTAAATGGCCCCTGATGTTTTTGCCTGTTGTTGAGGAAGTGAGTACATGGGCACGATCATTTTTTCTGTGCAGTAGTTGTCTGAGTGGATTTCAGACTCTCAGATATGAAGTTACACAAGCACAATTATCTCAGGTTGTCAGTGCACATTTAATTCAATTGTGTTAAATACATATATGTACGTATGTATAGCAGTGATTTTTATTGGAAATAATAATTCCCAGTACAAACAAATAAACATTTCTATTATATTTTTTTCTCCCACAGGATATGGTATCTCAGAAAAACACAGTAAGTATTAAATCCACATTTATTTTAAAACACAAAATGAAGATTCTATTTTGAAGCAACTCTAATACCAAAGCTGCCAAGCATACATATGCTCTGTATGATTAAAGGCAGTTGTTTTACCTATCTATAATTCAAACTTTTGGAAAGCTTGTTGACACTTCTAAGTAATGCTAGATTTTAAAGTTACTTTTCCTTACCAATTCCTTTCTGAGTTGTAGAAAAGTGCCAGTAGATATAAGTTTTATTTGTAGGTTGACAGATACAAATATAAACTCAGAAATTCAAAGTCTCTTTTTTTCATAAAAAAGACCATTTGTGCAAATGTAAATGTTTGTGGTGCCTTAATGGGGTTTACTTTTGTATCTCAACAGCTTTGGCTTCTGTATACTTATCCTCTAACTTAAAAATTCACAGATTTACTTAGAAATGTTTTTTTCCCAAAGTAAAAATATTCTTACACTTAATACAAGTAATGACAAATAAGTTAGAAACAAGATAAAATGTAGGAGTTAAGGTTTTTTCGAAATATGCCACTGTATCTTACATAGTTGTATATTTTGCCATAGTTCACACCATGTCAGTGGCTATTTTTATTAAATCCTCTACGCTGTTATTTTGAGGACAACTGAATTTATAAACCTCTTTCACTCTTACACTTCCATTTATCCTTTGTTTTCTCCCATCCACCATATGCTTTTATTTTCTTGTCAACAGTATTGAGCAGGATTAAAGTCACAAAGCGATCTTATAATTTGATGGGAATTCTAAAAAGAACCAGAATAAAAAAAATGTGTTAGTCACAGCAGTTTATTTTGAGCTGCTGTTTTGACTTGGTCACAGTGCTCCACATAGACTAAAGATAGATCAGGTTTAGCACATGTAAATTCAGGTCATCCTTCCTGGCTCAGGGATCTTTGAACCAGTTTGACCTGTGTGGTGGGAACTGCATTTACTGCTCTGTGGCTCTGTGCGGGAGGACTCTGAATGTGGCAGATTTGCTTGTAAATGCTACCATCCATCAACCGCTGGATGACCAAAATTTTAGGAGCTTGTGTTCTGCCTTCCAGAGTAAGAGGGAGAGTTGTGAATGAGCCATTTGGTGGTAGTACCAGAAATGCATTGAGCAGCAAAAGGGAGGGTGGCAAGTTCAACTGAGTCCAACCAGATTAGCAGCCTACAGTCTTTTCTTTTGGCAGATTCTGTCTCCAGAAAGGGAGATATTTCTCTTCACACTGAAGAGAAGAAAAGATTGAATCACAGAATATGCTGAGTTGTAAGGGATACACCAGGATCATTGAGTCCAGCTTCTGGCCCTGCACAGGACATCCCTAAGTCACTCCATGTGCTGAAAACTCTGTCCAAACACTTGTTGAACTGTTTGGCTGTTACTGTGACCACTTCCCTGGGTTCCAGTGCCCAGCCACCCTGTGGGTGAAAAACTTTTCCCTAATATCCAGCCTAAACCTCTCCTGCCTGCTCCTTACCTTTGGTTCTAGTGCCATGGTTCCTGTCGTAGGATCTGGTATTGGATCTGTAAACACCTTGTGGCTGGCAGAAGGGGCAGGGAGACATCCCTAAGCTAGGATCCTGATTCCTCCTTTAAAAAGGAGGGATTATCTAACACACTTTTTTCAAGTGCTTAAATTAAGAAAAAAATTCTGACTAAAGTACAGTGAGGTAAAAAATATGGATTCTTGACTTCTTTGTATTATTTGAAGTTGTTCATAACTTCTTTTATTTGATAAAAGTGCTCCCATATTTCATTCTTTTATCAGTATTTTTTATTCAGAAATTAGAACAAACTCACAAGCAAGCTGAATAATTCATAGGATAAAACTGTGGTTTTTTTAAGTCAAAGTTGACTTCAAATAGACAATTGCCTTCCCCTCCTTTCAAATCCAGTGAGTTGTGATGAGAGGTTTGCAGTTTACCACTGATCCAATCTTGTGCCACTGCCACATTGCTTGGTTAAATATTTTACGACTGTATGGGCAATGTCATGGTTGAAGTGAATTGCTAATCAGGGTTGCTGTGCTTGTTAAGTAGGTACATAATTGACATGAATTTATTGTGTCCAGTCAAATATATAGTTAGATAACCATTTCAGTTGAATTGCTGAATATTAGATGCAGTAATTAATTCTCCTGTAGTAGAGATTTGTGTTTTCCTTTCACTTGTCCTGAGTGAAAAATGTGGGTATGCCTCTACCATAACTGTGGAATAGCAGAGCTTAAATACAGTTTTTATCAGGGGCGGGAGGCATGGTGGAAAGAGGATGGATATCTCCTGAGCCTTCCTCCAGCCCAGTGGTAGCCACAGGAATATAACTGCTGGAGAAGTCCTCTCCATGTTTTACAGGCTCTGTGTTCATGCATCTGCAGGGTATGTAAAGAAAGGGGAACAACTCAGGTTGTTGCCAGGCATAGCACACCTTTCTTCCAGCAACAAGAGTGAAACTTTCTGGGCTGGCTGCTGTAGCTTAGAGCTTTCTCCGAGGTTTCTCTGCGCTCACCTTTCCTATTTTCTTAATTAATCAACTACAAAGGTGCAGAAAAATCTTAGCACAGAACAGGTGTGAAGCCATGTTGAAGTTGCAGGGAAGGTGAACGTCTAGTGTGTCATTGACGTGATTTGCTTTGTGTATCACAAGAAAGCCTTGAAGGGAATGGATATTTTCCTTGTAAAGAAAACATTATTCCAGTTCAGCATTGAGGAGGAGGTGGCAAGAAGAAGGAAACTGGACATGAAGCTGAAAGCAATGCAAAGAAAAAAAGTTAGCAATTAACTGAGAGTTGGCCTGAGTATAGCTGATCTAACAGTGAAAATTATACAGCAGCAAGCTGCTGTGGTGTGAGCCTGAGAGATTTAATAGCTTACTCTCTGAAAAAAGAGTGTGAGTAGGAGAACTTCCTTCCTTCCTTCCACCATCCAGGAATGCAGTTTTCACAGATAAGATGGAGGAATGTGATTCAGTTCTACTTGACTTCCCCAAACAAGCAGTTAAAATACTGTATTAATAATTTATTGCATGCTTGGATGCAAAAGGAAAGAATTATTGGCTATGGGAGTTCAGTTCCCAAGGAAGAATTGCCCTGGCATGAAATTCAAGATGAAGATTTTTTTGTCCCATGAGTTAGATTTCCTTTTGTAGAGCTCCTCTGAGCTTTAAGGACATTTCTGTTAGTTTTAATAAAGATTGCACAGCTTCCTAGTTTCTGTCAAAAGTATTATCGATCAAATAAATGGCAAAAATGCAATCCTGTAGAACAGGTGCCATTATGGAAAAATGGACTTGAAGGGCAGAGGAAAGAAAATTACCTATGGAAAATGCGTGTGCTTTGGAGTTTCTTTAGTTATCAGATAAACATCAGTTTACTGGAGAAATGAAATTTCAAGGATTTTCAAAAGCAAAAAACGGTTAAAAAAAAAAAAATCTTTCCCCAAACCAATGTAATAGACAAAATCTATTGTGAAGTTTTTCTATTTTGATTTAAATTTTTTTGCCATCCTTGATTTTTTTAAGGAAGGAAATTTCATCTGCTGCTACAGGATCTTAAGAAATTATGAATAAAAGTAGTTCAAGATTGAGTGAAGAAAAGAGTGAACAAGGGGCTTTAGAAAACTGCTTGAGTCAGGAAGCAAAATATGCAGTCCTTTGGGCAATAGCTCTAGGATTGGTTGCATATAGTTTGAGATGCCCACTTTGATCCATTCAATTTGTTTGAATGGGACATTGAAAATATAAACTAGAACTTTCTACTATGGAAAAATAGTATACCAAGTACAGAACATAAGGAGAAAGACTAGTTAGTTGTTCTTTAGTTTATAGTATGCCTGAAGAAATTTTAATAACCCTGTTAATTGCATTCAGGGAAGGTATTTAAAGGAGAGTAGGCTGGCTATTAAACCAAAAGGTTTATTATCATCATATACTTAGGCCTGTGGGCCTGAAAAAGTATTTTTAGAGATTTAAATGGTTATTTTTCATTAAATCCTGTAGAAGCTCTTATAGTAAGCAGTGAATAATGTCTAAGCCATGAAGGAGTCATTAGCAAAAGTTCTCCTTGATCTAAAGGGAACTGGATTGCAATTTATCCTTGCCACAAGGAAATTTGATGTTGAAAAATCTTTTTTTATATAGTAATTGGCAGAAAGTTTCTTCAGAGGTTTCAGTAGCTGTATAAATTAGATGGTATATGCTGTTTCAAGGCAATGAACATTTAAGAAAACTAAATTGAAAGATTTTGGCATTTGGACTCATATTCTCCAGTTAAATAGCCCCAGTGGATTGAAATGAAAACCAGGACTCTGAAGTATGATTACAGCATATGAACTTAATAATACAAAGAGGTATTATTGCAGAGTAGCTTTCTATTTTTTATTTTCTGATTATTTTTACAATGTATAAAGGTTTATATGATACGGTCTTTTAATGATATATTTCTAAAAAGACCTGAGGTAGCAGAAGTGTCAAAAGAGATTGTAAAAGGGCACAGAATGAAAGAGCAGGAACATCTTAAATTCAGTAATTTTTCTTTTATAGTACATTTTTCTTTTATATTTTTCTTTAAATAGTACAAAGGCAACAGGTAACCAAGTAAATGCTACTTTTAATGCTTTTAATAATGAAATAGGCCACTGTTACTTTAGATAGTGAAAACGAAGGCTTTTAAAATTTTCATTGAAAAGTTAGTTCTTACAGAAATATTACCATCTCATGCAATATATAGTGATTGGATTATAGTTAACTAATCGGGTAATGAATCTGACAGGTTGATAAAAATAAGACCTGAAAACATCTTAATGATGACACAAGGAGATGTATAGACATACAAATAATGTAAATAAGAGAAATCCAAAAGATAAGATAGATAAGAGAAATGCCAAATTATTGAACGATTTTCTTTGCCTTGTAAATGTAGTCTTGCTGTAAATATCTATATTTATTTTCTGTTGTTTCTTTAATTATTTCTTTATTCATGTGTCATGTGTGTCTTTTTGATTCTTATGGTGTTTTGTGGTGGTGTTCTCTTCTTTGTTGTTTTATTTCAATTTGGAGTAGGTTGCCAACCTCAAAGCTTTTCTTCGTGTTCAAGTACCTCCTGAATACCACAGTGGTAATCTAGTAGGCAAAGTATGTATCACTTTAAATCTGCTTTCTGTCTAATTGATATGCTATTCTTTCACTGTGTTTCTAGACATGTAAAAATGAATAAGGATGATTTAAGAATAGTGCTTGGCAAGGTATTTCCTTCAAGGTGATTGGAGTACTTGCTCCTTGCAAGCTAGATACTAGAAATTTGAAGTGTTTGTCTTGTGATAATCTCTCTTCACAGTCTTTACATAAAAATATTTAATTTATTCAACTTTAGAAGAGGAAGTATTTTTTGGAATAGTCAGTGTAATGGGTTGAGCCTGGCTGGACGCCAGGCACTCACCAGAGCCACTCTCTCACTCCCCTCTGCTGCCAGACAGGGGAGAGAAAATATAACAAAGGGCTCATGAGTTAAAGACTGGGCAAGATCATTCACCAAATACTGTTATGGGCAAATCAGGCTTGAATTAGAGATATTAATTGAATTTATTAGTAACAAAATCAGAGCAAGCAAATAAGAATGAAAATAAGACTTCAAAACCACCTTACCCCCACCCCTCTCTCTTTCCAGACTCTACTTCCTGAGCCAGCAATGCAGGGAGACAGGGAATGGGGGTTCTGATCAGTTGATCACAGGTTGTTTCTTGTACTGCTCAGGGAGAGGAGTAATTTCCCTGCTCCAGTGTGGGGTCCCTCCTGCAGGAGACAGTTCTCCATGAGCTTCACAAATGTGATCCCATCCCTCAAGCAACAGTTCTCCACAAACTGCTGCAACGTGGGCCATTCTTCCATGGGGTGCAGTCCTTCAGGCACAGCCTGCTCCAGCGTGAGTCCCTCATGGGGTCACAATTCCTACAGGAAACCTAAACCTGCTCCAGCGTGGGCTCCTCTCTCTGTGGGTCTGCAAGTCCCTGCAGGGAGCCTGCACCAGCGCAGGATTCAAATGGGGTCACAGCATCCTCTCAGACATCCACCTGCTCTGGTGTGAGGCTCCTCCATGGGCTGCATCCCTCAGCATCCCTGTGATCCCCCATGGGCTGCAGGGCCACAGCTGCTTCACCACAGTCTTTACCATGGGCTGCAGAGGAATCTCTGCTCCAGCATCTGGGCACCTCCTGCCCCTCCTTCTCCACTGACCTTGGTGTCTGCAGCGTTGTTCCTCTCACAGAGTCACACTCCACTCTTCTGTGACCACAGTTACATCTATGCAATAACGTTTTTTCCTTCTTAAATCTGTTATCACAGAGGAGTTACCATCATTTCTAATTGGCCCAGCCCTGGCCAGCAGCACATCTGTCTTGGAGCTGGCTGGCATTGGCTCTGCTGGACATGGAGGAAGTTTCCAGCAGCTTCTCACAGAAGCTGCTCCTGTAGCTCCCAAGGCCCTCCCGCTACCAAAACCTGGCCACGCAAATCCAGTACATGCCAGTATGGCAAGATGGATAGGAATGTGATGTCACGGAAAACAAGAGAGAAAACCCTCATACTTAAGACAACAGTGAGTTAAACTCCCTGAACGCTCAGGAGTTTGTGATCTCTTGGAATGAATGCAGTTCCTTTTCTATTACCCTCTGTATTTTCCTTCTAACTGCTTAGTGAGGTGGGGTAAACATTTCTGATACTTGAGTGAGTGGCAAAATTAATACCATGGCTCAAGTAAAATAATTGTATTATTAGCTAGGCAGGCATAATTCCTTCCCTGAAAATGCAGAGATTTTTACTCAACATTACTTATTTGGAAAAAAACTGTTTTTAATTCCATTAGTGTAGCTTCTCTGCCACAAAGTGACAGTTGCACCAGAATAACTTTAGCAGTACAATTTAAAAATCTGTTTATATGAAGATCAACAGTTTATTTTTAACAGCATTAAAAAATATTTGGAAAATATTTTAAGACAAAAAACACTCTACATTTGGCCTGGCTTGTCTAGAGCCTAAAAATGGCCTCTGTGAGCATCACACTTTCAGCCTCTCAGCAAAGGTATGGTTTTCTGCTTAATTCCTTTAACTATTTCACCTGGAGAACAGGTCTCTTTCTCAACTTATTTGCAATTATTTTCTGGTTTGGGGCGGCTGGTGGTTTTTTTTAGTTTGTTTGGTTTTGGTGGTTTTTTTGGGTAATTTTTTTTTCGGTTTTGTTTTTTTTTTTTTTTTGGGTTTGTTTGTTTTTTTTTTTTTGTTTTGGTTTTTTTTTTGGGTTTTTTTGTGTTCCTTGATTTGTGACTTATTGTGTTAGATTTTAAAATGTTGTGATTAAATACAAAAGTTTCAGTGCTGGCATAAATTACATGCTGGAAGATGGACTATTCAGAATTTTGGGGTTTTTTATTTTCAGTCTGCTTGGCTGTAATTTTTAAGTAAAAATTTCCAAAAATCAGACAATTAAAATACCTTAGCTTCTAATCCTGAAATTAACCAACTCATTATATGGTCTTGATAAACTATGAAATTATAATTCCATTACAATTAAATAAGTAATATTTTANATATTTTATAGATTTTTTTAAATGTTTGTGTATATGTATTCAGGTAGGGTTGCTATATGCATCACTTAACATATACCTAAGGCATTTATTCATTATCTTTAAAAGGCAATAGTTGGTGTATGATAAAACAGTAATTTTCAAAATTTTTAGCTTTTTGTATCAGAGACCAGCATCCTGAACAGAAGGTAGAAGAAGCAAGGGTGATATTTTCAGCCATCTCTAATTCTTGTTAGCATAAGAAAAGTAGGTGGACTGTTTTTTTACACAAGGAAGATAGGAAAGACTTTCTTAGGGCACACATTCTATATGAAAGGGTTTTTTAATTTATTATATGTAAATATTGGACAGAAGAAGCTAGAAGACAGGAGAGTTTAATTGCATTGATTTCACTATGCAAAAGGAGACCAGGAATCTAAGTCAAATAGATGGTCTGTTGGCTGGCTAACAATACAATATTTGAGGATAAGATTAATACAGTGTTTCACATGTGTAATTAATTTTTTCTGAAAATTTCATTGCTTCTTCAATAGATAACTGCAACTCTTTGCATCAAGATACATGCCTTTCAAAATTGGATGGGCTTTTTTCGCTGGGGGAAGAGCTAATTTGCTGTTACAGATTTAAGAATAGATTTTATAGATGACCAGCTTTTGTTTTGTATTGAACTTACTGTTTACTTCAATAAACCTGAGACAAAATTGTGCTACCATATTGGTGGCTTGGGTTGCAGTTTTTCTGAGTTTTTTGTTGGGAAGTCAAGATAACAATCCAAAAGATAATTATATCGTTACAACCGGGATAATGTAACGTAGGGTTTGTAAGGAAGGAATGTGAATTATCTTTATCTGTTAGAAATAATTAAAAATTCTAAATCCTCACTCAGATCAGCAACAGGATGTACTGATGCAGGTTTTCTATCTTTAGTTTTAGTAACTGCATGCCCTACATTTTTAACTTCATGTGAACAATCTGTTTCTTCTATCTAGTTTACTAATGCATTAAAAAATGTGCCATCTTCATATCCATTCTTTTCATCATCTCAGCGTTCACCCATTGTTCAAGGTGACTGTAAGTGGCTATGGCTTTTCTACATGCTTAGATGATATGAAAAAATGACAGCTATGATTTTGCTGTACATGTTCAGTGCCGTGATACCTCCAGCGTAGTGGTAGTTGATCATGGCAGATGTATCGTGCTGACCTATGCCTCAGTGCTCCCATCCAGTTACTCTCAAATATGAAGTTCCCCTTCCTTTGAAACAGCAGAGAATTGTCATAGCTCAGATTGGATACAGGTGCTTCTCCCAGCTGTGGAGACCTTCACAGTAGTCTGATTTCTGGAGTCTTGCTCAGGGGCGTTTTTGATGATACCATGCAGCAGATGTTTCTTAGGCTCCTCTGGATTAAACATCTCTATAAAAGTCCTTGCAGTGTCTGTGTTTCTGTATTTCTCTCATTGTAGGGAGCTCTGCATTGTATCATTCCTAGGACAGGGTGAGCGTAGAGGATGCAAGTACATTTCTGACCCCAAAAATTAGGGAACAGAGCATCAGCTGGTAACTGTCAGACCCTACTAGGTTCTGCGCATTACATTAAAAGGAAAAATTGACCAGTTTTGTTGTATTGTCACTTAACATACCTTGACCATTATTCATCAGCTTTGTTATTATTTGTAACTTTTCCACACAAATTTCCTTGAATTTAATGCTTGCAGAGCTTGTCTTAAACAGTGCACACCAGCACTACTTTAGCTGTTTTTTTTCTGACACNTTTTCCACACAAATTTCCTTGAATTTAATGCTTGCAAAGCTTGTCTTAAACAGTGCACAGAAACTTCCTACACACCAGCACTACTTTAGCTGATTTTTTTCTGACAGCAAAAGATTCTTTGTCTACACAAGTATATTTCCACTTTCATTTGTTTTCTAAACTCTTCCTCTTTTTATTTTAGGCTTCAAGTGGCAATTATTATTTTATTCCATACCTTGTCACACCTTGTGCTGACTACTTTTGCTGTGAAAGTGATGCCCAACGAAGAGCCTCTGAGTACATGCAGCCCAGCTGGGACAATATCCTGGGGCCATTTTGTGTCCCACTGGTGGACAAGTTTCTCAGCCTTCTCAAGGATGTCCATGTTACATCATGGTAATGTTACAACACATACAGTTCCAGAACTGTTGATAGTCTCTTTTTGATATTATGAAAAAAAGGAGATGCAGAATTTCTAGTAGCATTGATTTTTAATTTTTTTTCCACTGCATTTAATATAGTATTAAAAGAAGCTGCCAGTTTTACTGGTTTTTGTGTTCCTGGCCTGCAGTTGTTGCAGTTAACTAACCATGTTATGCTAGAATTTGATTTATAGCTACTTTCCAAAAAGCAAAGGCAGTCCATGGGTAAGATAAAGTGCTTAATTTTAAATTACAGTGCATAAGATAGTAATAGGAGCTAAGCTCATAGTTTCTTCATAGAATTCAAAGCAAAAAACTTTCCTTTTAGGTCATCAAAAAAAAATATATACATGGTAGCAATGAGCGTTCAGTTGTCATTTTCATTATTTTTTTTTGGTTTTAAATATTAACCTTCTGGTATCACGTAATAAACATGATACTGCTTAGCCATTTCTACAAGGGACTGTTGGAATTTTGAAAACTGGGGCTGGAGAAGGAGGTCTTTCTTTCTCAGCTGCTCACCCTGTATTCTGCAGCTATTCCTGTTTTGTATATAGTTCTGGAAAACACTCCGAGGGACTGAGTTTCTGGTTTTTAATTTTCCAAATGTCTGAAGCATGAGTTAGCAGTGAGGGCCCTCTGATTTCTTACTTTCCCCATTGCCATCCCACCCAAGTAAAAGGCTTGCCTAAAAATATCCTTTTCTTTTGTGGTCCCATCCTTGCAATCCCATGGATGACTGTCCTGTGGCATCCTACCCTGAAGGGGAAGGGAACACCCCAGATTCCTGGATGCTCGTGGATAAAAGGAATGACAAAAGTCAGAGGGTCTGCAAAAGTTTGCAAAGTTTTATTGATAAACTACATACTTGGCATGGAAATTGGTGTTTTAGTCCCTGACCTCCTAGTGTAAGGCACAGCAGAGGGTTTTGGGTAAAGGGTGTAGGGTGAAAGGGAAGAGAGAAAGAGAGAGATTAAATTAGGGAGGGGCAGAGAGGAAGAAAGAAGGAAAGAGAGATCACCTATCCTGGCTCCAGTGTCAGTGCAGCTGGGGTTTCCATGGTCCTGGGATGCATATGCAGAGCAAGCACCCTGGGAGTTTTTGGGGTACCTTTTTTTTATAGATAAGTTTTCCCTCACCCTGGAGATCAGTTTCTCACTGTGTATGCAAATTAGCTACGTGCAGTCTGTTCTTGTAGATCTTTCTAGAAATGGGTTTGAGGTCTTTAGGGTTTATTGGGAGGTCTTGGTCTCCCCTTACAGTCCATGCCTGTGCTTGCCAGTAGTGCTTACTGTGAACTTGCTGCTTTGGTTATAATGTGTGAGACAGAGAACTTAATTTTCTTTGCTGTGTGTAGGGCTTATGCTAAGCAAGGTTTAATACTTTGAAACAGACTCATTTGTAAACAAGAAAGAGATTGTATGCACTGGAGTATCTGTCAGATGACACCTGATAAGTTCCAAACTAGAGACTACATAACCTGCTCCAGGATAAATTTCCCCCTGAGTAGCTGGTTCAGGCCATTCATACTTGTCATGCTGGCAATATAAATATTATTTTTCAATTTACAAAAGTGCTGATGTTGGATTTTGCACTGAGATTAGTGTAAATAAGATGCACTTACTGAAGGCTTTTACGGAGATCCTGCCCACATTATGTATTATGTTCCTCAAAGAAATTGTGACTAAATCAGCTTTTGTTCACTTGTTTTTATTTTAGTTTGTGTTTGAAAGTCTCCTTCCAACTTTAATGATAAAATAATATACCTGCTCTTTACATCACACTGGTATTTCTTCTCTATGTCACTTTATTATCCCAGATGCTGCCTTTTTTATGATACAAAGTACCACATCTGTCAGGGTCAGTAAATGGGGAAAGGAAATGCTCCAGTTTTCCTGTTGGTAAAATTGCCTCAAGATCCTGGTTATAAGTATATTGATACATAGTCCTACAGTGTGAGTTGGAGCAAAGTGGAATGTTTGTAAGTAGTTATTGAAAAATGTGGAAGCATTTGATGTGGACCTCACTCTGAGGAATTAGAAATTATACTTTTTATTAGAAGCATACCCATCTTTCATAAGAAATGTCTAACAGTCTTCTTCTCCTATGTCTAACTTGTATTTCTTCAGTGCCTATTATAAAGAAACACTGTTAAATGACATTAGAAAAGCTAGAGAGAAGTACCAAGGAGATGAACTGGCTAAGGAGCTGGCCAGGATTAAGCTTCGTATGGATAATACTGAAGTGCTGACTTCTGACATTGTCATAAACCTGCTCCTTTCTTACAGAGATATTCAGGTATGTGCTTAAAGACTAAGGTAGATTATTTTACTGGTTTATTTTGGTTCTTGTTTGTTCTCCTGTGCTTTAAGCAGTGATTCAAAGCTGACACTAAATGGGACCAATTATTACATTGTTTTAGTTTGGCTTGTCTATTGGAAAGTTTAAGGGGATAGAGACTCTTACTTATTTTGCCTGTGAGCAAGAGACTCAGATTAGGTGACTTCCTGATGTCTCTCCCTTTGTTTTTAATATTTTTTTTACTTCAAAAAAGCAAAAATCCCTACTGAATCAAGATGCTTGCCTTGCCCTCCTCTTCTCTACCTTTCTTCCCTCCCCCCGTAAAGTAAAGTATAATTAGAAATGAAGAAAATGCATTTGTTATAACTATTGTATTGGCTAGAGATGCCCAAATTAAGAACTATAATTCTATGAAACATTAATTTGCTTTTAAAATATAACTGCACCATTTTTCCTTGTTTTATTTTTTAAAACATGTTCTGCTTTTGCTAAAACACAGCCTGTGTGCTCTCTTTTCAAATTGACAGTCTATGTATTTAACATCCATTTTCAAATATAATTCCAACCATTCTATAGAATTTTTTTCCCCATCAGGAGCTTAGTTGGTTATTTCTTGTGTATAAATGGGTTGTGAGAGCAATGGATGACCACATCATCCTTCATTACCAAAGTTTCCATTCTGAAATGCGTATTTCCTTCAGCACTTTATCCAGCTTCATTTGGATCGGCTCTGATGATCATGAAAGGTCTCCCCTGGGAAATGTGTCAAAACATGTTTTGAACAAAAAGATTAAGTAACACAAGGCCCTTTGAAATGTTGTAAACTGGTCTCTTCAGCACCGTAGATGTGGGTTCCCCTGAGAAACCGAAATGAGTGCACAAGTGGCTGATGTGCTTCAGAGACACCCGTGGTCCAGTTCATGGTGACCTGGTGTGATTTCATTCATCAGAAGATCTTAATAAGGCCTGAAAAAGTCAGACTTATAATCTCTTCTTCTGGTGCTGGGAGTGTAGTTGATCAAACTGGCTACAGGGATTCAGTAGTTTGGGCGTCGTGGTGAGGAAGAGGCAAGCACTGACATGGATAGACCAAATCCCTGTGTTCCTACACAGCCTTTGAGGTTTTTTCTCTGACTCTTAGGAGCAGTCACCTGAGAAACTGTCTAGTGATTATGATATATTTTAGCTTAGTGATGCTTTCTGCCTTTCAGTTTATTCTGCTTCAATCCTTTCTATGTTTTTTTAAATTTCATACCAGGACTATGATGCTATGGTGAAGCTGGTAGAAACACTAGAAATGCTTCCTACCTGTGATCTGGCTGATCAACACAACATTAAGTTTCATTATGCTTTTGCATTGAATCGGTAAGGATGATTGATTGAAGTTGTTTCATTTTACTATTGTTCCATATGGGCTTATATGTAAATTCATAGTGCAGATAATATCATTATTATTATCATAATAACATCAAGTTCCCTTCCCTTTCTGCACACATTGATATTCATCACAGTCATCTCTCCTTAATCCCATACTTACTGTGCACCAGGACAGTCTGTAACTTTTGAAATTGTAGTTTTCCAACAACCATTGTTTTGTCAACAACCAGGAGTGGGTGGATCTGTTCCAGAGGTCACCTGACTAACTTCAAAAGACCCCAGTGATACCAAGGGGTTCTTGATCAGTCTGAGATTGTTTAATCTGAGTCGCTGATTATTCTGAATGTCTTCAAAAGTTTAGTGTGATAGAATTATGAGTGATTTATTAAAGTGATAGGTAAAAAGCACTGCTTGACCCGTGAATACACATCCATGATGGAGCTTCCTTGGAAGGCTGGATGGTCATCAGGACCTGCAGGCACATCATTATTTTAGGAAACACTGCAATATTATTGAACTCTTCCAGTTAGGTACAGATTTTTGTTGTACCTATGTATAATGATTACTCAGTTTTTAAAGAATTTACATTAAGATTGACAGAGAAAATAGATCTTATGCAAATGAAATCACTTGTAATAATAAAAGTAACTGGCTAGATTCAATCCACATACTATTAAGGATTGTGACCTACTAGCTAACTAAAAATCAGCATTGGACAACATGAAGATGGAATAAGTAAAAGAGATTGAGAACTTAATAGATCTGGAAATCCAGTCCCTATGGCATTTTCTGGAAAATGGTAATAAGTCTAGTCCTATCTGACAGTTTAATCAGACACAAGAGTAAACACTAAACTATTGCTCAGAAAAATGCTGCATATGGATTTAGCCCTATTTTTCAGAACTTTAAAAAATTAATTTCAGGAATTTGACTCATAATGTTTAAATTTGGCAGTAAAAATAATGCTAGAATCATGCCTTGTCCTTAGGTAATGTCTTCATATAATCAGTTTTTAAAACTTTTTCATTTAGATGTGCATAACAAAATTGGCAAGTTCCTTTACTGACTTGGTCTTCAAATTCTTTGTATTTTGGGCAGCATATGAAATCTATGCCATTAAATCTTCTGTTTTGACAATGCCAATAGCACTCTGGTAAGACAAGATAAAATTAATTGCTCATGAACTTGCTTTCCCTGTCAACAGCTTTTATTAAAATGATTATTGGCCCAAACCAACATGACTCTCCTCGTTTTCTTCTGGGAACAATTTAAACATTTCTATAGAATAGGTTTTTCAGAAATAAATTACTGTTTTTTCATTGATAAGAATGTGAAATTTAGCTTCTACTGATGTTTTTACCTTCTTCAAACAAAGTTATGAACAAAATTCAAAAGCTGAGAATTAAACATTGTTTGAGCAAGTCCACTTAGTTCAAGATGACCCCTAAAAGGTTGAATTAAACTTCTTACTTCCATGAAATTTTTGGATCCCTAATTTTTTCTGTTTTAAAACCAATTTATTTTTCGTGATTTCTATCAGAACCTATCTTTAAGAGTAAAGAAATATATTTTCGGTTCATATTCTGTTAATTTCAACAGTGTTAATGTTGCTCAGTACAGCTGATTGAGCCCACCAGGAAAAAATACATCGTATGCAGAACAGAATTAGCAGCTGCAAGAATATCTGACCCTGCAGCATGCTAATGTGTGCCTAATTTCATTAAAAAGTATATTAGAACTTTGATCCAGAGAGAGTAATTAGTTTATTTCCTCTTGGACTCTGTAACTGAGTTCTCTTGGCCATTAGTCTCAGTTCCATTATCAAGTCAGAGTAATTCTAGTGCTGCAAGATCCAGTGCTGTGGCAGGAAGGGCTGCAGGGCTGTTCCTGGGCACCTCAGGGCTCTGCAGGGGGACACAAGCCCAGTCTGAAGCACAGCTGTGTGTAGGTCCAGGTTAACAAGCAGTGCTAAGGCAAGGGACAGGAATGTTCTAGTTCAGTTTCTGTGCCATTCCAGCCTAGCTGCATGTCCTCTGCCTCAGAGCCAGCCTGGGTCTGACCTGGCTTGGATCATAAGCAAAGCAAGCCTGGGCCTCACTGATGGCTGCTGTGCAGACAGGGACTGAGGCACTTACTGTCATGTGCAGGGCAGGCAGACACTGTGATGCTGATTGCTGGAACCCTGATTCGTAAGATGGCTGTTTAAGCACAGCCCCTCTCCTAGATTAGTGTCTGCCTCTCTGGTTGCCATTTCAGAGCAGAATTGAGAGCATGCTGGATTCTTCATCTCTCATGTCCATTATCAGAGGCTAGCAATGGATGTTTGTAATGACAGCCTTGTGCTTGTTTCCAAGCCTGGGCAATCTGAATACATCACCATCCTAGATGCTTGTTTAGAACTCCTAGGGAACAAAGGGCTGTTGCTTTTCCAGTGTCTTAAGCTAAGTAATTTGAATGTAACATAGGAACAGAGCAGAGAATACTCTCTTCTCTACAGACACACGGGCTGGTTTAAGACATTGTTCCTTGTTGCCTCCTAGCTGAGATGTAAGTCTAATTGTATCTTAATTTAGACATCTTTGGGTATAAGTTCAGTCCAAATGTGAAACATGAGTGTTTTCAGTATTTGTATTCACAGCTGTGGTATGAAGTCAGATGCTGTGCAATTTAGTGCTGGGAGTTCCAGATGGGGATGGCTGTTTGTTTAGGCCATGGGTACACCTTGCCTGGGAGGCAAGCACTGTGTAAGGACAATTTTCTAATTGGTCTCATTTACCAGGGCTGGAGTTGTAATGTCCAGGACGCTTGCAAAGAGGCCTAAGGGCATGCCAAATTCTGTTCAAAACAGAGCAGTCTTTAAAACCAAACCCAGCCCTGGCATGAGGCCAGAACTGGGAAAATTTTAGTCTCTTTCCAGGACACTTCTATCTTCCCTTATTTTAAAGGTGAGGACAGCTGCAGTCACTACTATTTAACTCAGCATGCTGTGTTTTAATAAGCAACATATTCCAGTACCATAATAAAAGAAGGCAATTAACAAGTGAAGGGTGTAATAGGGTGCAAGTAGAAAATCACTAGTAATTGTGAATAATAGTAGCCACAGAAAATTGTTCCCATTGATAAGCACCGGGGTATTGAAAATGTTCTGTTCTGTGTGATTTCTCAAATTTAGTAAAAAAACCCATGTTGTTGGCCTCCTCATTTTATATGCCTGGCTGGCATGAAGTACCTGAAGTGTATATGAGGGAGGAAAAAAGCTACCTTTTTTTCTTCGTCATATCTTTCAGACGGCTTGCAAATTTAGTTCTTGTCAAAGTCCAATTTAGGGTCTTGTTTTCCTCATTCATTGTTTCAAATACTGAAGATTCTACAAGCAAATTACATCCTCAGTGAAATGTATCTTAACTCAAAAATTAGTTTCTGGTTTTAAGTGAGAATGCAAGTGTACTAGCTCTAATTAAAATGAGTTTTAATATTTCTTAATAATTAATTTTTTAAAATGTTTTTGCTGTAGGTTTCTGTACAGTTTGTAGTAGTTCAGATCATCTGCTATGGAGTCATTAAGACATGAAATGAAAAGGAAACCAAATGTGGATTCCCTTGAGAAAATAATTTCCAGTAATACAAGAGTTTTTTGTCTTATATAGTCTCCAGCTAGTTAGATGGAAACAAACCATACAGGGGAAGATGTGAACAAAAAGCTGAGGAAAAAAAAGATTACACCACCTATTACCTACAGAGTGAGCAAATTGTTGTCCCAGTGAAATCCATGCTGTTCCTGTTAACTTTGCTGGGCAAAGGCCTGGTTCACTGAGTGTAGTTCTGACTCTGTAACCATGCCAGTTCTTTAAAGTTTGCAAAACCAGTCTGTGAAGTGGGAAGATTTTTTGTTTTAGGAATATTTAAAACTAGACCTCCTTATAAAGACTGGAGCATAGAGAAGGATTCACTATCAAGAGGATGGATTTGGAGAGCAAAAAAGGAGCTATGATATCAAAGAGAAAGAAAGAAAAAACCACAACTTTTTTATTTTATTGTATGTTCCAGTTGTTACTCCAGGNGGGAAGATTTTTTGTTTTAGGAATATTTAAAATATTTAAACCTCCTTATAAAGACTGGAGCATAGAGAAGGATTCACTATCAAGAGGATAGATTTGGAGAGCAAAAAAGGAGCTATGATATCAAAGAGAAAGAAAGAAAAAACCACAACTTTTTTATTTTATTGTATGTTCCAGTTGTTACTCCAGGTGAGATGCTGTGATAGGAGATTGTTGCCCTACAGAGTAATTCAAAGAGGTAAATGAGGAGTAGATACTTGGATAAGACAGGGAGACAGATGCAAGAGGCTTTGTGTAGAAGTGAGAAGGAAGTGAGAAGACTGCTTCTGTGATTGAAAAAACATGGTAGGGACAGCAGAAAAGAATCACATGGCAAAACTGCAGTGAGCCAGCTAGCCAAACTGTCATGGGAATGAGCCAGCAGTTTCTGGATGATACAAGCTGTCAGGCAAAACTAAACTGGCAGCAGAACATTGCCATGAATTTTGAGGAAGTGATTAGAGGCTATAAAGGAGCATGCAGGACAACTTTTGTTTTAAAAAAAGAATTTCTATGTAGCCATCTCTGTCTGAAAAACCTTGGTTTATTGAAGATTTCTTCATACAGCAATGATTCCATGTCATTGATCATTCTCTCAATTTGATTTTTTTTCCTTAATCATAGTTTAGTTTCCCTTTTAAATAAAGTTTAAAACTGTACACAGCACTGAAGATTAATGTGCCAGGTATTTGTAAAAGACATAATGATTTTTCATTTATAATTTTTACTCCTTGTTAATTTCCTTTTAATTCCTAGCATTGTGCTTGGGGAGACTTGGCAGTGTTTTGTTGAGCACTAGGATATTTTCATAATTGCCCTACCTTTTGGAAGTAACTCCCAGATCTCTCTTAACTGGCAGCAGTCTCTGCTGCTGTCGTGTTGAGATCGTGTAGATTGATTTTCTCTCTTTGGTTTCTCTGCAAGTCTTCACAAGGTAAGGTTTGCAGCAAGAGGACTAAAAAGTCCTAGCAAAGAAACCAGTAAGGAAAAAAAATAGCTTTATGAAACACCTTCCAAAGCCTGTGGGGTTTTTTAATATAGTTTCTAAACAAATTGTAGTAGTACTCTTTTTTTCTTACCTCATTAACCATTAAAACTGTATTTGAAAGAATTTTCAGTTTGTGAATAGTTATTCTAAAAACTGTTCCCCATAAAGCCAGAAAAAATATGAAAAGTAGCTCATATTTTCACTGAGTGTGTATGCAAACTTCTTTGAGGTAGGACAGATCTTCTCCCAGATGTGGAGAGTTTAACAGATTGTGTGTTGAAGAACACCACTGAAAAATGCCTATTCCAAAATTCTGTTTCATTCCTAAAGTTGGCTTGTTTGTGCCCTGAGGCACATTTGTATTTCAGTGCAAGATGAGCTGTAACCACCAAGGAGCAGTAAAATGCCCTGGTAGGGTCCTTTCTGTAGCAGCCTATTGGGGTTCTGTCCTGGCTTATAAAACTTCATATTCAGAGGATATACTTCACAAATCTCACCTGGTGCACCAAGTTAATCCATAAAGAGAACATTTTCTGCCTTCCTTCTCGTGCCTGTGCATCATCATGTGCAGTATTTCCCTGTTCAGAGAGGCTGTGGCATCTCCACCCTTGGAGGTTTAATAGATTCAGCTTTTCAGACACAACTAGGGCTGCCGTGGTCTAGCGCTGGGCTGTGGACCTGCTGTGAGAGGGAGATTCTATTAGATGACCTCCAGCAGTCCTTTAAGACATGGTTTTTGTGATTTGTTCTAGTGTGGTTTTCCATGGGGGCTGGGGAGCATGAGGCAGCTAACGTAGTTGAGATTGGTTTTAGAAAATAGAAGTCAGTGCTAAGCCTTAGGGGTTTAAGGTAATCTCTTCTGCTCTATTGATAACACACAGGTCTGTTTCAAGGCACCGTGGAACAAATTATGAGCTGTCAGGTGTGCAGACCTGACAAAGTGTGGGGTCTGAAATAAGAAATGAAAATCTTTCTTGGTCAAGCATAACAGGTTCTGCATATTATCCAACAGAATATTTTCATGCTGACTTCAGAGAACTTGCTTGTAGTTTATGTGATCTTCCAGGGTGTTTGGTGTTTTCTTTGTTTGCCCTCTCTTTTTGGGATTTATAAACTGATAACTTCCTGAATTTGTAAATTATTATAATTGGTGTGTGAGTTTTGTATTATGCAATGGGCATTGAATTCTGCTGCAGTGAAAGACAGTGTCTAATATAAAGATACTTAAACTTTGTTTAATTATTGTTTAATTAAATCCTGTTAGATGAGTGTGCACTTGTCATGTGCTAATTTTTTTTAATCTGATTATTTTTTACAACAATTTTTTTTCTTATATTGTAAGACAGAGATATCTTTCATTTTAAGTTCTCTAGTATAGTGTTTACTTAGGGCTTGGTCCTTTGTAATGCTTTCCTAGTGTTGTATTTGGTGTGTAAAGGTTAATCCTTTGATGACTAGGAATGTTAATCTGCATAGTGTCCCATTTTAAGCAGTGTCTTGCTTTGTTCATTGTATTTTTTCTTTAGTTATGTTTTTTTCAATCCGTACCTAACATCTCTTTATATTAACATTGATAAATAACCGGTTTGCACACAAGGCAGGCTTGAGTTCAAGTCTGGGAAAGCAGTGATTTTTAGATTTTTCTGTTTCCATGCTAAAGCACATTAGGTTCTAATTGTGCATTTCTTGTGTTTTCAGGAAGAGCTCAGAACACATCCCAGTTTTTTTGATTACAGAATACAAGACCAGGGAACTGCTGGCCTTTAATTTTAGGGCCTAATTTTGTTCTGTGCTCTGTTTACTCAATTTTCAGTGTTTTAATGTTAACAACAGTGAAACTTGGGTACTCCTAGTGAAAGGATCGGCTTTGTTCAGAAGTTTGGTTAGAGTGTGCTGGCCTGTGCAATGGATTTAGCCCCACCATTTTTACCTCCTGATTATTTCGTGTAAAACTAAAAAAAAGATACTAACTTTCTCCTTGCGTGTTCATTAGAGAAAACCAGTATTTATTTCAGAGCAGTTAATCTGAAGAAAAAAAATGCTGTAGAAATATTCAAGTACTTGCTGTGAAAGTTTATGCTCTGCCAGTGACATCAAAGTCAGGATAAAGCCTTCACAACCAGCTACGCATCTGTTTAATCTTATTAAATGAGCTCTATCACGTAACATGCACAGAATCCTGAATTTTGCTACAGATGAGTTGTTACTGGTCTTATTGCATCAGCTGGTTACCTAAGGAACAGAGCCCCTTTACAGTAAATATTAATCCTTTTGGGGCATGCAAGTAATAAATTTACCAGAAACCATTATCTGGTACTGGTATTGCTGACAAAGTAGTCATAGTCCTTGTAGGCCTGCTCGTGGATACCTAGGTGGGGATTGGAAAATTGTAAACACTTCTAAAAAGGGATTGGTAAATATTTTAAATCTCTCTGGTGATGAAAAAAAGCATTGAAGAGGCTATTAAACTCTTAAGCTGTGTTTGCATTACTCTTACAAACAGACATTGTTGTTTGTTCTAGATTACTTCTTTCAGCGAATATTGAGTTCTAAACTTAGAAAAACAGCAAAGTAAATGGAAGCAAAAGTTCTGTTTAATAATAATAAGGAATGGAAGTGTTATTTAATCACTGTTTTCTTATTAACACAATTGTTAAATATTTGTCAAAAGATGCTATATCACAGCTGTTTGTCTTCCAAATATTTTTCTAATCTGAAGAATTTTAATTAAGAAATACAGTTCAATTTTGCCCTTTTATTCTTGTTGCAGTTCAAAGGTACAATATTGAGCTCCATCATTCTTTTGGGTAAGATTGGATTGACCAGGCTTCTCCTGCAATTAGTTGTTATTTCCTGATATAGTTTCTGGATCCTCTGGATTCAAGATTACAAATCTTGCACATACCTGAATGATCAGTCACACTGAATGGTGGAAATGGCCATTTTTGTTAAGTGTTGTCAGGAATGAACTCTAAACAAGCCCTTTTTTCTCACTGCAGGATGTGCAGAGTGTGGTTTGTGTACACAGGAAGGAATCAGGTTAGATGGCAGATTTTTGTCATAGGGGAGTTCTGGGTTTGCATCAGCTTTTATGTGAGCTACATGTAGAGACCAATGATGGGACAGTGAATTTGGGTTTTGTCAGTCAACCAACAGTCATGCATCAGTCTAAATAAAGTCGAGTGTGTGTCCTTTCATAATGATGGATGGATTGTGGGAAAGATGAGGGATAATGTTGTTCTCCCATCTTGCAGTTACTGTTTCAGGTCTGAACTAATTTATTTTATTCTCTGTATTTGATTTCAGAAGAAATAATGCAGGTGACAGAGAGAAGGCATTACAAGTTATGCTTCAAGTCCTGCAGACATGTGATCACCCTGCTCCAGACATGTTTTGCTTATGTGGAAGGATCTACAAGGATATGTTTCTTGATTCTGACTGTAAAGATACCAATAGTCGAGATCATTCCATTGAATGGTAACAGAAAAAAGCCACTAAAAATCTGTTTAAAAACATTTTCAGATTTTTTAATTCTGGATAGGAAGAGCAGGGCTGTAATAATTAGAAGATCAGTTGTTCTACTTATCTCTGTTTTTCAGGGTCTTGTTTGAATAAGTGGTTTACTGAGCGTCAGATGTTTGCATATATATTTCCTTGCTTCTCTTTATAAACTCTACTGGAAATTGAATTATGCACTTTATTGGGAGGGATGTTGATTAACCTGTGTCTTTGTTGAGGAAATATGTAATTAATGTGTCTCAAGGCCAAAATGAAATACAAGTGAGATCATGGAGTTACGTTAGTTCTCTGTGCAAGGATGGTTTCCATGCTGGATCCCCAGGAAATGCAGTGATCTACTGACTACAAGGAAAAATAGTGATAAACTGTGTTATAAATTTTCTTTAGACATTAAGGCATGCATGTGCACACAGACTCTCACTGACATACTGCTCATATAGTGTGTTTGTATAATCACGCTTCTGAGTACAATAAATTTAGCAGTGTGGGTTTGAACTGTAATTGTGAAATATTCTCTCCCACCACCTCTCTTTTTCCCCCCCACGCAACATGGATGGGTAGCAGTGAACTGGCAAGCTTCAGGTGGATTTCTTGATCCTGCACCAGCTGGTGGCAGGCGTTCAGCCTGTGTCAGCTGTGTCTCTGTTACCTTTAATTAATGTGCAACTTTAAAACAAAGGGTTAGGGGCCATTGGTGCCAAGTATAGCCATATAATCCTTACAGTAAATCAATAGCTTAAAATACCTACCAAAAGTTTGCAATATTTCAGTTCTTCTGAGCGATGAGATGTGAGATCTTGACTCTTCTCTGCAGGTATCGCAAAGGATTTGAACTCCAGCCAACTCTGTATTCTGGAATTAACCTTGCAGTTTTGCTGCTTGTTGCAGGACAACAGTTTGAAAGCTCAATGGAACTGAGAAAAATAGGTAAATAGCCACACACAGTGCCACAGAAAAGTTTTCTGCCTCTCTCCCTACGAAGAAAATATTATACTTACAGTGATGGGTTGCACAGACAGAAAGGTGGTTCAGGCTTTTTTGTGGTGGGTCTTGGATGGCAGTCTAAAACATGGGGATCTCAAAGGCACATTTTCCTTCTGGCTGCCTTGGAGCAGCTTTCTGGTAACATGGCCCATCTAAAGGGCCCCAGAAATGGGAGAACAACAAAGGATCAACTTCAGCACCGTCTGTAAACTGCCTTTACTGCACCACAGAGATTATCCCATTGCAGAGTCAACAGGGCACAATGACAGGAAGACAGTGAGGCCCAGTTCTCCTCAGGAATGCCAGGAAAGGATCCAAGGGGTTTCTGTTGTCACTTGAGTTTAGAGGTCCACAAGAAATATTGCCTGGAAGAATCTCCCAGGACAGTTATCTTGTTGTCTGCCTAGAGTCACTCACATCTTCCATGTATGTGCTAGCTAAAACACAGCCCTTTACATTTACAAAGAAATCCCATAATAGAAACAGATACGCAGGTGCAGGTCTTCCTAGGCAGATGATAGTTGAACATTTTATTTGGAACCTAGTTTAGTCTGAAATGTCTATTTGAGCCTTAAATGTTAAGAATGCAAAGGTGGCTTCAGATCATTCCTCTGACCCTGCTCCAGGGTGGATTAGTGTGAATCTCTAGCCGCGAATCTCTTGCAGCAAATGCAGATGAGGACACAGATTTGTGCATCTTACACTGAGAATCAGGAGTCAGATAGCCCAGACAGGAAGCAAAAGAGGTTTTTCAGCCTTGTGTAGTCAGAGTTCTGGCTCTCTGGACTGTACTGGGGGTATGATTTGCCAATCCTGCCTCTGTATTGTGCAATGTTGTTTTCTGGGGAAAACTTACTCCTCTTTATTTTCATCAGTATTGTTTAATCAAGTCTTAAATCAGTCTTCCTTCTAGTGATCGACTTACCAGTAAAAACCACAAAAGAGTGTTTTACTGATAGAAAATTGTGTTTCTAATTGAAATTTTACAGGTGTACGGTTAAACAGTTTATTGGGAAGAAAAGGAAGCCTAGAAAAAATGAACAATTACTGGGATGTGGGACAGTTCTTCAGTGTGAGCATGCTGGCAAATGATGTTGGTAAAGCAGTACAAGCAGCAGAGAAGCTTTTTAAGCTGAAACCCCCAGTGTGGTATGTGGCAGAAGGCTGTTGCTCAAGTACAAAACTATGGGGAAATACACTAATTCAAAAAATCTTGCAGTCGCATGGATAACTTAACTGGATTTTTCCATCTTAGATTGTTTGTAACTCTGTTCTTTTGTTATGAGAATGAAGTGGGAAAGTAAGAAATTAAGTTATTCAGCGTTGTCAGGTTATATCCCATTGAAGTATTTTATGAGAAAGAATTTGGATATAGTAATGGTTCCTTGTGAAGCAGTTGTGAAAATTGTGAGACCATTGTTTTCAGAGTTAGCTAGCTGCTGCTTCCCTCCCCCACCATCTTCCAGCTCATCATATCCTGTCTAACCCCCATGTAACTACCCGTGTAACTATACCCATTTGCAAAAAGCTATTGTTCATGAACATCCATGTGAGCTTATGACTGAAGGCTTTGTCTAAACTTGCTATTCTTTCCAGAAATCTAGAAAAATTAACACTACCATTTACATTGTGGTAGCTTTTAAAACACATTTCATTTTGGATGTCACTTAAGTCAGTTAAGTGGTTTTAGAATCTGGTCAAGTTTTGTATTCTCTCTGTTAACTCACTAATTCAATACATTCTAGGTACTTGAAATCATTAGTTCAGAATCTGATGTTAATTCAGCGTTTCAAGAAACTCACCATAGAACATTCTCCTAAACAAGAGAGATTGGCTTTCTGGCTAGATATAATTTTTGAGGCAACGAAAGAAACAACTAATGGACTGAGATTTCCAGTAAGATGTTATGTCCAAACGAGTTTTGTATGTTTTATGTTTCTGGATAGGATATTAAAAGAATTGGAAGACTCTAAACACAGCACTTAAAAACTTAACTGCTTGTTATTTCACTGAATGAACCAAACCCCTGTACTCTCTTAATTTTCATACTATTAAAAATAATCACCCAGCACCCTAAAAGCATTCTAAAAAATACTTGTAAGTCTCTTATAACAAATTGTGGTAATGCTATTCTGTTGTTCATAAGAACACAGACTTTTCCTACCTTGTCTTGCCCTCCTGTCTCCCCTGTAATTTTTTTTAGGCCTTACTTCAAAATTACATTTTGTCTATATCTGAGCATCTGAAGATACTGTAGTGTGTTATCTGCTGGTTTATTAAGGAAAAATGCTCTCTGCCTTCAGGTTTTGGTGATAGAACCAACTAAAGTCTACCAGCCTGCCTATGTTTCAATCAACAATGAAGCAGATGAGAGCTGTCTGTCTTTGTGGCATGTCTCTCCCCCTGAAATGGTAAAACTGTCAGCAAGTGTGTTAAATACACTGATTCGTTGTACAGAAAGCAATTTTTTACATGTAGATTTTGGAACACTTTACAATAATTTAAAATTTGCTACATTTCTCTGAAGCCCAAGCCTCAGTATCTATTTTGTACAGGTATGAAAGTTGACATTTTACAGAGAAAGTAAAAGAAGTGACTATGATTAAAATCAAGTGGTTTTGATGTCATTCAGATTTAATTTATTTTGACCATGTCTCTTAAAAGTGCATGGGTTATTTGGTCTGCTCTTAATATTTCTCATTAGAATTCTGTGATTTTAATTAAGATGCAGATCAAAGATTAAAAGTAAAGATAAAGTCCAGTATTGTGTTCAATGTTTTAGGCATTTTAAACTTTTACAACTGTAATATTAGAAAATAAAAAAAAAGTCTGCCTGTGACAAGTAAGTGTAAAGAAATAAAATGTTTGGTGTCTTGGATTATTGGATAAGGCACAGGGGATTAAGAAAGGAGTAGGCACAGTTATGGACTGTGTCAGCTCTTAAAAATGAGAAATAATTTCAGTTTCACATTGAAAGACTTGAAATGTACAATGTATTTTGCCACATTTTCTTAATATTAGAACAACATAGATGGAGAATAGACTAAAACATGGAAAGACAATATGTGTAAAAGAAGCATGTTGGAGCAGGACAAGACCACATAATTACCTGGATCTGTGAACAATTTTTCCAGTACATTGTTCTACTTCACTGTTTCAGGTGAATGTGTCTGACACAACTTTGCTTTATGGAACAAATTTTTGGTGCATATCTGACATTGCTGGATATGATCCAGCTATTAGCTATAATTAGATTTGTGGAGGGCTGCAGTCCTAGACACAGGCTGTCCTTCCTCTGTTTTCCCTCCAGTGCGTTCCCTGGGCCAAAGCTGTTGGCTCAAAACCTCTTAGGGAGACTGGTAAATTTGCCTTTCCCTTTGAGCCTAGATAAGAGTAGGGCATGGTCTACTCCATGTTTAATGTGAAATATAGATGTATTGCATCAAAACATAATGTTTGGTAAATTGTGCACAATTTATGCTTCAAGTTGAATTTACATGAGGAAATGCAGCCTTTGCTTCCACCCTGTGCCATTTATATTCATTTTTTTTCTCAGTGAGTAAAATAGCAATGTATGCACAAGTTCTTTAGCATGTATTAATCTAATTTCAAACTATGGGGGGAAAGAAAGAAAGAAAAAGACTTGTTGGAAAACCTTTCTTTTGCTTACCATGCTGTAACTTTGTTTTCAATATTAAGTCAAAGTTAAACTGTAATTGATTTTATCCCTTTGTTCTTTACAGAAACAGATTCATGAATGGAATTTTACAGCTTCTTCCATTAGGGGAATAAGGTTGGTATGTCAGTAAACAGTTCAGTGTCTTTTTATGTATGTTTTATATTTCACTTAAGTGGGATATCTGGATTCTACCTTAAATCTCTCTCTTTCAATGGCCTGTTATAAAAGCTTGTCCTATTCAACCTGCTTTGAAATGTCACAGGAGAGTTTGCCTTTGCATGCACGGGCAGAGCTGTACATTGCTCATGGGAACACTCAGATCTGAGAGGGATATTGGGGGTCTGTATTCTCTGGTTGACGTCTTTGTTTTCCATGATGTAACTGATTTTTGTAGATTTTTCTTAATGTTTCATTGAAGTTATTGCCATCTCTGCATTTAAAAACATGGAGGGCAGAAGGAAGGAGGAGCCCTTAGTACTTCTTGATTCCTTTCATAAGTGAAAGAAGACTTTATTTTCCTTTATGTAAAAAAAAACATGGTATCCATTTTCTGTTCAGAATTCAGAAATGCTTCTGATATGACTTTATTTAAATACCTCCTAGCTAAAACTTGAATCATTAGAGAACTAATAAATGAGGCATAAATGTAGTTTTTGCTAAGGACAGAAAAGAATTCTTAAGCTGGAAGTAGACTACTAACGGAGTTTCTCAAGGACTGGTTGAGGATAGTTAAGACAGTTGCATTTGGTGATGCTTAGATGAATGAAAACACTAGTCACAAGTAAAGGGGTCAAAATTTTAGTGCCAAAAAAGATCAGAATATTATATAGAAAGAACAGGATTGTTCTGAGAACTGAAGGGATAGAAAAATTCATATTTGGTGGTAATAATTGCAAAATGCATTACTACATTTAGAAGGTAGATTATGTATATTAAATTGGGCTGCTTTGCTGCCAGAAGGCTGAGAGACAGAACGCCAGGAGAGGAAAAAAATTAAACCTATCTCTTCTCTGAATTATGCAAGCTGCAGCTAAGAACCAGAGGAACTCCTAGTACAGGGAATGCCAGGTGGGCTTTTGCCTTCTCTCTGAGCTCCTGAGTCTCTACACTGGTGGATCTGGCCTTTCTAGGGACATAAATGGCTGTTGTCTGGGGCTGCTTGTGTGACTGCATAAGCTTAAGTGCTTGGCAAACCTTCTGATTCAGGTACAAGAGAAATTCAGATACCTGATGGGTTCTGTAGTTCTGAAAGGAGAGGGCTTCTAGACTGATCTTGAGTTAGAGTGCCTAAAGTTTTAGGTCCCAGATTTGCTTTCCCCGAAGTTTTATAATTTGCGTAAGCAAGTAAGGTCAGTGGAGAAGTATTTCTCTGACTAATGTGAGTGGTGATTGAAAACCTAGAACTGTGGATTTGGACATAGATTCTATCATAACTTCAGTCTTTTCTTCTAAAAAAATCAGGCTTTGGTTTAAATGAATTTTACATGGTATTTTATTCTATTGCTCCAATGCAATGTGAATTACTGAAGTCTGTGGAACTGATTGAGAGTAATTCAGCATAAAGTTTCTGTACCACATTAATTACCTTCAGTCAACACAATGCACAGAAATTAATCTTTGAGAAAGATAACTTTAATCAAAAGGAAGCAAGCAATTAATTTCATTTGCTTTGGTTTTTAATCACTGCTGAGTGATTAAAAAAATCGCAGCATTACAAAGCTCAGAGAGGCAATCTTATTGCTGTACTTTTGAAATTGCAATCGTTTTTAAAAAATTGTGGTCTCAGTTAAAATACACTCTTTCAAAACTCTTAAACTGTATTTATACTAACCAGTTCATCTTATATACCCCATACATGAGAATGTTTATAATGCAGTATTGTTACTTAGATACTGTCTTGTCTGTCCTCTGTTTGCCTCTGGAAGAATCATCTTGCTTTGTCTCTTAGTTCTCAAGTCAGACATGTGCTCGTCTGACTTGTTAGACTGGAAATTGTTATTCTAAATGGAGCTAACGAATAGGTGTAGTGTTACATTTCTAGCAAAGTCTTGAGGCAAAATTCGTTTTTTGTAACATTTTCCATGTAGCCCTTAATGATGCTTCAATAGGCAACATCAATTGGTCATGTAACCTGTAGCAACTTTTTAGTAAAGTGTACTGTCTTGTGTTTTAAGTAACTGGCTCAGCAGAAGATAAGCAAAACAGAAAACTGACTGAGCAGATCAAGCAAGAATCTAAGAAATTTTATTAACTTAAGGCACAAAAATACCTTAAGAAGCCTAACAACTTGAGCTAAATACTGAAGTGCAAATGGTTGGGGTAAGAGGTTAATTCTTAGATTTATTTTCATATGGATACTGTGTTTTATGGCATTTCACTTTTTGCTTCAGTGCATTTGGATGGGATATATATGACACTGGCAAGGCATGATATGCTATAAATAATCCCTTTTTCAGAATTATTGTTGCAATTTGGAGAAAATATTGGTCATCCCAAAACTTGTTTATCAGTTTTAAGACCATAAAAAAGTATAGACTGAGAAGGATCTGTTGCACTGTTGGTATTTCCCAGTTCAGTTTTACTGTAGGAGTAATGGAATTATAAAAACCTGAAGTACTTTTCAGTCTTTAAGGAAAGGTTTTCTGGATGGCTAAATTAGTGTCTGGATAGCTAATTAATAGAGCAATTCACTTTTCATTGAGGTGTCATCACCTCAAATACCCAGGAGTCTGATGGAACTGTAAAAGTAGAAGTGGAGGTGAACAACAAACCAACCTCAATACACCTCGGATGAACTAGTATTTTACTAAAGTAAGCAGCAGCTTATTTATCACAATGGAGATATGATTATAGAATATATAAATGAGTGAAAAACTCCTAGTTATAAGGAAAACGTGTAATTACATATTGCATCGCTGAGGTAATTATCAGCAAAAAAACTGTTTCTTAAGTGTTCTTAGTTTAAAGAAAAAACCCTCCTCATTGCTCTATTTCTTACCACAGTTACATCCAAATAATTTTTTCCAAATGTGAATTTTACAGCATTTCCAAGTTTGATGAACGATGTTGTTTTCTTTATGTCCATGATAACTATGATGACTTTCAAATCTACTTTTCTACAGAAAACCAATGTAGTAGGTGAGTTCAGTTTGTGTGGGTGTTGCATGCCTCATCTATAAAAATGAATTTGTAAAGATTAAAAAACAATATTTTGCTTGACAAACAGATTATTTATTTCTTCACTTATTTTTCCTTGATGAAGAAGCAATGTAAACACAGTGATGCTTAAGGTGATTAGAGCACCCATTATACTTCCTGTGTGATTCTGATGAGTTTATCTGTCAATCATTAGGTCTGGAAAAGGCTTGGCCAGCTTAATCTAAATTAACAGCTTTTATTTTATTTTTCTTTATATTGGCCAAGCCATGTAAAGTGCTACGTTGTTTCAGGTTCCCTTATGTGGTCTGTTCAGTTTGATTTGAAGAAGAGTATCTAAGGATAACAAGAAATTCTAACTTACATTGTGTCTCAGATCCATGTTGTACCTGTAGTTAAATATTTTCTGATGATCTGTTTTCTCTAAAAAGTGAGCAGGCTAACTGAATTTTAGGCCTAAATCTTTTCAGACCAAGTTCTGCCTTGGGACTGGTAGTTGCAAATACGCCTTCTGAATGATGTAGGAGGGAGTTGTTAATACACTTAGGTTTTGGAGTGTAATTCACTATTTCTTGCAATAATTACTACTTATGTATTATGTGGAATAAACTCAGGTTAAAGAAAATCACTAGCTTTGCAGAGTGCATTGCATAAAAGGTAGGAAACACTAAAATTAGTGTTACCTCCTCAGCCTTAATTTGGCATTGCAATTTGTGTGTCACAAAACATGGTCACATTTTTCATGTCATATTCAGTGCACTACAGGAGTCACTTCAAGAGATGTGCCTCTGTCATTTAATGAAAGGGATGTATGAAATGAAGTGATGGATATTTTATATTTTTAAAAATAATTGTTAACCATTTATTATAGAATTTGGAAAAAAAATAGTGGCACAGGTAGGGAATTACAGGAAAAAATGTTCTTGTACTTAAGTATCTCCACCCCAGAGAACTAGAAATTAGTTGAAACTCTGTTCTTCTAGCCACATTACTACTTTTATACTTTTGGCTTTCTGAATGCCTGAAAAAAGCTACAACATCTGATTTTCTGAAATACCGAGTAATCACACTTACAGCCAAACATGTACTGAAAAAGTATTTGAGTTGAGTCTACCAATATTTTACTATGCAATTGCAATAACAAGTAACTATTGGGTTCTGCTATGGCAAATAAAATAATTTTATAAATAATGAAGCTTTTCAGTGTGTTTGATGTTCTTCATCATTTAAAATGGGATAAATGTGGAGAAAGTCTGTAATGAAAGAAAGCTGTGAATGTGCTCGTCACTTTAATTAACTTGAAAGCAATGCCCAGCTTGCAAGAGTCTGTTTAGTCTGCTTCCAAAAGTGTATTCTTCTTTGATCTTGTGCTATGTATTTCTTTTTTAGATTCTGTGGTTTGGTGAAAGAAATTTTGTCTGATGCAGTTGGCAGTACTTTGGAACTAGAAGGAGAAATAGATGGAGATACATTAGAGGTATGTCAAGGATAAAAGATCTAAGAACTCTGAAACTTGTTCTCAGACTTCCCTGCACTTTCATATCAGTATAGTAGAAAGATAAATAGCATTAAACTCCTTAATTGTATATGAAATTTAAATTCTTTCAAAATTATTTGTACTTGAGATTTGCATTGATTTGAAAAAACACACATTTTTTATGAAGTGGGCCGGTTACTACTGTAAACTGCATAAATCCGTAATGAAATAAGTTACTGTGTTTGTATTCTCTTGCAAGCAATGTATAGATAAGAATCAACAGTTGTCAGCTGGCTCAAGTGGATAAAAAAGATAAAATATTAAATAAATGCCAAGAAAAAGCTGCTTAAAAAGGTTACTTTAGTTTTTCTGCCTGGTACCTGATACCATTACTACTCCAGGTAATTTCTTTTGACAGGCTTCTGTCCCAGAGATATTGTTGGTATTTCAGATCAGGTTAATACATTGTGCTTTTTTTCTTATCACTGTACAATCCATGTTAGGAATCCAGTAGCTGTAGGTTTTCTTTGTAATTAGTACAGAGAGGAAAAAAGGAAAACCAACTGACTTGGAAAGGGTTATTCACATTTCATGTGGCCTCAGTTTGGGATAGATGAATCCATGTCTTCATAAGAGAAAGTGACTCATAGCAGATGCCCACTATTTAATTTGTAGCATTAAATACATACCCTGTATTTATTATTCTTCTTTTTATTTGTTTTGAAATCTGAAAAGCCACCACAGAAGATATGTTGTAAGTTTTATTTGTGGACAAGCAAATTTAATCAATCCAATTAATGAGTATGAAAACACTCCTGTGGCTTGTTTGAGCTGGTCATCTTTCTGATTGTGTCTCATTCCAGCAGTTCTCTTAGGCTGACAATTCAGAGCAGCTCTCCACGGTAATGAGCTTTTGTAGGACTTGGGACTTGAAGGGATGAAAAAGAAAATACAGAACTCTCTGCTGTACTGTTAAATGTAGTGGCATATAGTGGGAAAGATGAGTTTTTGCAGTGGAGTTTGTTTGGCCACAGAATTCATTCCTCAAGTGAAAAGGACAAATATGCACATCTGTTAAGCCCAGTTCAATATATCCATCTGTGGTCTTGACACAACTTCAGGGCTCTGCCTTGCTCCAGACAGGGTATTATCTATAGCTGCAAATCTTTACATTACATAATTATCTTCTCAGCTAATAGCAGGACTATCTCCATGCAACACAGTCTGTTCAGCTGTATAACAGTCTCTCTGAGGATGTGAGCTCATTGTGCCTTGAGCCTTTGAAAAACTAAACTGAAAAAAATCCCTTGACAATGCGTAGCAGGAAGCAATCTGCATGAATGAATCACACATGGAGATGTGACTACAGAAATTAATTTAAAATCTTTGAGCTATATCATTCTACCTATCTTGAAGTTTTGACAGTTGTCACCTTGTACTTACTGTCTTAGGTTAGGACACTTAAACAGAAATCAGGATTTCTGAAGGGAAGAAATAATGAGTTTAGTGTATTAAATGAAGAAAGGCACTTAATGCCTTCCTCCAGCTTGAGGTCTTGCATTTAAGAAGTGACATTGAGGAAAATGCAGCTCTGTGTGGTCTTGATGGGCTCCACTAGTACAAAGAAAACAGTTCTTACTGTAAATTAAACAGCTGTTTATATTTGGGGAAGAGGAAGAATAACCTTCTGCAAAGTCTGGGGGAAGAAAATCTGATTTCAGTTAGAATCCTTATGAGAATGTTGTCACAAGGGATTGTATATGTATAAACTGCAGTCTAATTTTACAGCTAACAAGTATTTTGAAGGAGTGTGAGTGTTGCAGTTTCTTTGGCCTTGGGGTATTCACTTATACATATTGATATGAAGAAGTTCCTATCACTTTAAGAATACCTGCTGTACCCCAGATAGGATATTCTAGAGAACACTCTGCCCTACAGAAGGTCAGGTATGAGCACTTGTTTACCTGAACCTATTGGTTGGATTTCACACCCAGTGGATCACTTATTCAGATTTTTGGCAACCAGCAGTGGTTTATTCAATATTTATAGCTGTTGGGATGAGAAGAGGCAAACGTAAAGTGACATCAGGTATATAAGAGTCTATTAAACTGCCTACTAGCTTGCACTGAACTCTGAATCCCAACAATTTTCATGTATCATGGGACACAGACTGGAGAATGTAGGTTTCTCCATAGTAACTAAAGGGTTGGCTTAGGACTAGTGTATTGCAGATGAAGTTGCTGTCAATCCTAAATTCTGCAATGTGACTGCTGTCTTTTTTCTGCACAGTTTTATGTCATATGATAGCTGTGAAAGCTGGATGTGCTTCTACCATAGAACCTGACAAGTTTTGCATATGGCATTTTGGGTCAGTTATGCCTATCAAGTAATGAGATTATGTTGTGAACCATGAAGTGCTGAAATGTGGTAAATGGAGCTGTGCTAAAGCTGTGCTTGCTCCAGTTTATTTCCACTGAGCAGAATATGCTGTCAGGATAAGTGACAGACCGGTTTCCTTTAGCACATTCCATAGAGCAGCATGAAACTTTGCCGAGGTGAAGAGGGGGAGTGTCAGTGACACGTGGACACTGCAGCAGCAGAGCTGCAATGTGAACTGGGAAAGTACATCAAAGAAATACTCCAAGGCGGCATTCTGTGTCAGAGTCTCACACTGGACAACACAGAAAAATAGTAATTGGCAGAAAAGTCTGTAGTTATGGCCATTGTATAAAGTGTTGTTGTTTGTTTTTTAAATAGGGAAATCACATGAGGCCACAGAGAATACCCTGCAGTTTTCCTGTATGGGACATCCTCTTGGATGTGGGAAGATACTAGGGGAGATCTGTGTACTCCTGACAATATCTGAGACTATGAAATTGTCCAGTTCCTTTCAACCTTTATAAGTTCCCTGATATGAATCATGGGTGTACTGTTCAACCCACCTTCCATAAGAAATTTGTTTTTATATAGTGTCTTTCAGTAAGCATCATTCACTCCTTTGGAGCAGGAGAGTTCTGTCACAAGGTCACTATATATGAGGTGGTGTAAATTAATGTAGCTTTACTGAAGTCAGTGAACCAGCATTGGGTTATTCAGCTGGAAATATGACCCAGCACGTTTCAACAGCAGTGGAAACTACCATTATATTTAATAATTTGTTGACAAGATGAACTTTTATTTTTTCTGCCCTTTAGAAAAATCTCATAGTGAGAGGAGATGTGCTGGGGTGACTGTATGGTCTGATTACTTTCATCTATTCGTTAAACCCCTGGTTTCAAATTTTTAGGTTATGTTCCATAGATTTACATGTTCTGAAGGCTCTGTCAGCAGTTCTTAGAGATGATACATGAATGGGTTCTTTTGACAGCACTGTTTCATTTAATTTGGTTTATTGGTATGTTCCTCGTTTGGATGAATGCATCTTTCTCAAAGTTGGTTAAGGAAGGTTGTATTACAAAGCAAGCAAGATGGAAATTTTACAAGTTGTGTAAAGCACCAGGCTGGTGGGTAACCTGCTGTCCTACAGCTGCACTGCAGCAACCCCTCTGTGCTGTGCTAAACTGGGGTTAAGGCTCTCTGTAATGTCAAATGCTAGTGATAACAATTTCTGTGCTGCTTTGTTTATCTTTTCTGCTTGCAGTATGAATATGATTATGATGAGAATGGTGACAGGGTAGTTCTAGGGAAAGGTACTTATGGAATAGTTTATGCTGGAAGAGACCTTAGCAACCAGGTCCGAATAGCCATCAAAGAAATACCTGAAAGAGACAGCAGGTAAGACCTAGTTCATTGTTATATACACACTGTGAGCAAAAATACAGTTGTTTTTTAAAAACTTGTCTCTTCTTAGCATGTGTCTCTTTGTGGTTAGTTTATAAAATCCCAATATACTGAAATTCAATTACTATTTCCTCCTACTATCTAAAATAACCTTTTTGAGAATAAAGACTTTGAATTTTTGTGAAAATAAATGTTATATATCATAAATATGACAATTTAATACTCTGTATGTAGGTCTAAGAGGCATATCTTTGGTTTTAGATTGCAGCTGTATCTCATTTGTATTATTTTTGTGGAGGGTGAAAAGCATGAGAGGAGCTCTGGAGTCAAAGACAGTGCTGTGTGTTGATACAGAAGACACACATATAAATTCTTGGAGGGCATGGTTCTCCACCAGGATTCCTCTGAGATCTGTCTCTGTACTTTTTTGGAATAGGCAGTGAGTCATGCTGCATTTTAAGGTCATGGACAAGATGTTTGCTGAGAATTGGAGTGGCATCCCTAAAACCCATTCTGTTGTCAAAGTAGCATTTAAGCATAGCCTAGAACATCTTCCTGCATAATGAAATAGTCCTTGGTTCATTTCGTTGTTTTTTTTTTTAAATAGGTATTCTCAACCTCTTCATGAAGAGATAGCACTGCACAAATATTTAAAGCATCGGAACATTGTCCAGTATCTTGGATCTGTTTCAGAAAATGGATACATTAAGATTTTTATGGAGCAAGTGCCAGGAGGTTTGTATCATGCTGAGTTTGGTCTGCCAAAGGAAAAGCATTTGTGACTCCAAACTTACTGAATGTCAGTAGATAAGAACTTCATGTGGCTGAGCACTCTGTATGGCTTTTCTGTCAGGACTGTATAAATTCTTTTTCTCATAGAAGGAGTAAATTTGAAGAGTATAGGTCTCAGTACTCTCTCCCCTTTCTGTAATGATTCTTAGCCTAGAGAGACGTTATTGAAAGTATTTGGTTTCAAATACTCATGTGTTATAAAATAGTGGAGTTAGAGCTGTATAGGCCTTTGAGCTCAAGTGTCTGAATGATGACTGGAGATTTCAGTATAAGCTTCTCTTTGAGCAATAGCACTGATAAAACAATTAAGTACTGTAGTTTAACTGCTATTTGTGAAGGACTGCTATTCTCTAGGTAGATTAGAGATAAAAAGTGAGATGTATTTCTTGCTCACAATTTCCAGTTTCACTCCTCCAGCCTTCTCTGCTTGGAGGAAGAGGATGTGAAATCTCTTTGTAACCTCTCTAAACTTCTTCCATTGCCATTTTGCTGTTTACTCTTCAGTGTCAAGTATGTGTCAAAATGAGTGTTAAATTTTGCATTAATTTAATTTGCAAAGCAAAAACAGAAATAAGAAAAACAGAGGGAAAAGTTCAGGTTTTCTAAGAAAGATTCAGAAAAACATTCAAAGTGTAATTAAGTATATCCAGAGCATTTAGAGATGTAGGGAAATGACTTAGTCTTTGAATCCTTGTGACCTCACCTGACAGTTGAGGTGCTTTGATCTGCATGATGCATGCAGATGTGATGAAATCATACCAACACTTCCACTTGTTTTCCCACACTTGTTAACAGTCATCTGGTTTTGTTTCCTGTTCATAGATGCACAATAAAGTGTGCTGTGATTAATTGCTAATGGTAAGATATTACTGAACCAATTTAGATATTTAAACCTCTGTGCCTAGTCTTAAAAAGGAAGCAGCTGTTCAGGTTATGTGAGATTCTTTGAAGAAACTTTACTTTAGGAAGCTGTTGATGTGGACTGGAAGTTCCTTTAGCTGAATTTTTCTGGCCTTAAATAGATCTACTGAACTTAGTTTATTTTGTGCTGAATAGGTACAACTGTTCTTTATTTTGCCTCATGATTTAAATATTTGTGTTATTTGAAGATAAGTTTTATTATAATTGGGGATGTATGGATGGCCTATCTCCTGCTCTGAACATGTCAGGGAGTTTTTTCAGGAGCTTTCTTTCCTGTCTCTGAATATTGCCAGAAGCTGATACCATATTTGTAAAGAGAAGATGCTTTCTGTTTTGGATTCGAACCTCTCTGCCTTAAGAAAATCAGCTTGTCTTTGCCCATTCCTGTGGTTCATGAACAACGCAGTACAGTGCTACCTTTAGTCCTTGCTTCATTAAGGGCTACATGGGTGCCAGTTGTAGTCTCAGCCTTTGTTACAGTGAAGTGAGGAGGATGGATCCAGCTCTGTCAGGACATTTATTCTTGTTGTGAGTTGGAACCTGACCTGGCAAGTAAGAAATAACCAGTCCGAAGCAGCAGCAAATTATTTGCTTTGAATGATTTAGCAAGAATTTGGCTTAATCATAGGTACTGCTTTTCTTTTATATTAGAATGTTGAGCAAAGGCTTCATCCAGACTTACTTGTTTCATGTTAATTTGGGCATTTTGCTATCTTGATACACTTTCTTCTTAAACTCCTTTAGGCAGCCTCTCAGCTCTCTTAAGATCTAAGTGGGGCCCAATGAAAGAACCTACAATTAAATTTTACACCAAGCAGATTCTGGAAGGCCTCAAGTATCTCCATGAGAACCAGATTGTACACAGAGATATAAAGGTAACTTTTCCTTTTGTGTGTCTTGTTTGATTTGCTTTTTATCTTACTTCAGTTACTTTTGCTCTAATCTGAAGTAGAATTTTTAATAGGATTTCATGGAGGCTGAAAATAAAAGGAAAGCATAAACCAGCTCCTTCTGCTGATGCTTCTGGAATATTGATTTGTAGAAAGGTGTATTGCAAAGATAAGTGAAAATTTGAAAGAGTATTGAGATTGAGAATCTGTATTTATCTATCTCTCCTCCCTGTTTGCTGCTTCCCTCTCTCCTCCTCACCCCCTCTCCTCCTTCCCTCTCCTATCCAAACTACAGGGGGACAATGTTCTGGTGAACACCTACAGTGGCGTGGTTAAGATATCAGATTTTGGTACTTCCAAACGTCTGGCAGGAATCAATCCATGCACTGAAACATTTACAGGTGAGATTAATCTGGCAGAGTTTATAAGGGTTTTCATGACAGATTTAGCACTTGAGCCAAGAGGCTCTTTGGCTTAGTGGTGAAAACATGGGTCTGTGTTTGCGGGGGAAAGTAAATGAGAGTGTGATCTCCATAAACACAGGCTTGAGGCTTGATAGTTTTCTTGACTTTTTTTCTTATTTTAAATGTAACTCTCTCCCATTTTACTTTTTAGGAGTAAAAGTTTTCTTCAAAGTGTTCATTAAGTAGCAAGTGATTGGTGCAATTATGTCTGGAAACACTTGAATTGAGCAACTTTTTCATTTAACAATCTTGGTATTAGTAACTTACACATGCACGCGTTCTAGATGTATGTTTAGAAGTGACGAAAACCAAACTCAAACCTATGAACGCTTTCAGTTTTGAGATATTAATTATAAACCAAACCAACTGACTAATAACAGTAAAAAGAACAGTTTACATGAAAACTTCAGGCTGATGTGTTACAGAACAGCTTTCAATACAAACGAGATTTTAAAGTTGTAATATTCAGGGAAAACAAAAATTGTTGAGCAAAAGGGGGAACTCCACATTAAAAATGAATATGTGGTCACATAATTTCTGTGATCAGTGGATGAGTAACATGATGTGGGTGACATGATGTTTTTGCTTGTTTTATGTCCTTATGCAAAGGCTGATAATCACAAGCCTCTTACTTGCCTGTAGTTTAAATAAATGGTACACAGACAAAGCTATTACTCATGGATGGCTTCAGAGTGGAAGACAAAAGGTAACAACCTTCACTTAACTGTGAATCAAGACTTCTCTTTACCTCTCCGGTGGTGTGTCTGCAGTTCCTCCAGCTTTCTTACAAAGGAAGCCATAAAAATAAAATCAAGGCTCTGAAGTAACTTACCTTTCTCAGTTATTTTTACTCATTGTCTCATTATTACTCATTATCATTCTCTTTGCCTGTATTTTACGTACTCCTCAGTGACTTTTTAGCAACTGATTGTCCGTAGGGATGATATATGGAGAAATTATATCTTAAGAAAAGTCACCATACTGTTATAAAAGGAGGTGACTCTTTCCTTGTGCCCTTCTTTGTTCTCTTGCAATTTCTCAGCCCTGTTTGTGCCTTTGAGATGTAATTTGCCATGTGAATAATAAGTTATCATTTTGGATTTAAATCAGTAAGCAGGTAGCTATATCCCAAAGGACCTTAAAAGGTCTCTAGCAATTTGGTTTTGTTCTGTAACTCAGTACATAAACCCTGGGTTTTAGGCATTATGTAATAAAATCACATGGTTTGAAGAATCAGACTTCTGGTGGTTTAAACATTACATCCCTCCATTCAAGGCACACACAACCTGAGGGCACAGCTGTGGCTTGAGCTTTCATTCTTCAGTGGTCACATTCAATGAACCTATGATACCCTTTTATCTTCACCATATGTCTACTACTCGATAGTTCACAGTTCTACCCCAATGTAATTTTATTGCATTCCTAAGAAGAAAAATAATTTAATTTAAAGATGTCATAACAGAGCTGATAGAAATTCATGTGGAGGAAGAACTGTAGTGTTCAGAACACTCTGAACACATAGAGGTTTCTGCTGGTGGTGGTGTCGATCCTTCCTGTAAAGACCTCATCAGCTGTGTTAGTGAATGGTTCAATAACAGTGATACCAAATTGACCATCTTTTATTTAATTTTTTTTACTGCACTGTTTTTGATCAGTAATATTACCTGTATTACACTCAGATTACTCAGATTGTCTACAGGCAGGATCTTATTTTGTCAATGTATAACTTCAGAAATTCCAACTGGTTGCTTTGTTGGGTTGNAAAATTAAATGATAGAACTGGGATTATGGGTGTGTAGTTTAAATAGAAGTGTGTAATATCACATGGTAGAAAATTTAGAGTTTAAGGTTCTAGAATATAGTAATATATATAAAGCAAGATGGAGGTTTTAGGGCGGACATTTGTACTTCTTCACCTTCTTCTTCATAGGTCTAGGTGATATTGTGTGATTGGGTAAGAAAGTCCACATTACGGGCTGTGGGTGGTTGATTATTGGGTTAAAAGTAAAAATAATTTAGGTGGCATTTCTTAATTGGATAGTTTACCTTTAACAGGCTTGTAGGCAGAGAGCAGGGGGTGACATTTTTAGTTTGTTAGCTTGAAGTGCTGTAGAACTCATGGTTTGTGAGACTTGTAACATAGATAAGAGATAATAAACATCTGGATCTGAACAAGAAATACCATCTCACTCATTTAATCCTGACCCAGGAAAAAGAAGATAAACTTTGATGGTGTGGTGGGATTTTTGTTGTTGTTGTTGTGGTAGTGGTTTTGGTTTGGTTTTTTGTTTGTTTTTTTTTTTGTTAACCTTGGATGTCAGAAATCCCAAGCACATCCAAGACATCCTGGAATTCTAGACAAACTGACAAACTCTGATGGGTTGCCTTATTTATTGCCCTACATTTGCAAAAATAGCTTTTGTTCAAACTACCTGTTTGAAATTCCCTGTCACTAGTATTCTCATTGTTGGGGTAATATATTAAAATTTTTTCTCATGAAGACTATCTGTCACTTCTCAGATTTTGCCATCTCTTACATCCATATTCTTTAAAAGTTGGTGTCTGCAAAACTTTGAAATAATTTTATTTTCTGGGGAAGCTATTGGATTATGTAATGAATAGACTTTCAGCAGTTTGAAATCTTGTGTTAGAAAGGAGAGGAAAAAAGATAGTTTATAAAAAAGATGCTATAATGTAAGTTTTTGTTTCGTTTTCAGTCCTGATATGGGAGATAAGGTATTTGGCTATACAGGTTGCATTTGGCAATTTTTGGCTTGCTGAGTGTTGTGTTAATCTTCCTTAATAATAATGAAGAGTTTACACTTGACTGCTCTTTTTTGTCCTGAGCAGGAACCTTGCAGTACATGGCTCCAGAAATCATCGATAAAGGACCACGAGGATATGGTGCTCCAGCTGACATTTGGTCCCTGGGCTGTACCATTATTGAGATGGCAACAGGCAAACCTCCATTTCATGAACTAGGGGAGCCTCAAGCTGCAATGTTTAAAGTAAATACAGCTTTTTTTGCTTTAGAGTTGATAAATTCTCAAATACAGCTTAATTTCATAATATTAATTGGCAATAACATTTTGTTAAATGGGTTGTTTTGCACAAAGCTGTGGTCTGACCTGTGTTAACTCTTGCTGAAAGATCCTTCCCTTCTCTAAGCTGTATTGCTCCAGGGGGTGATCAGTTATTTTTGTGCTGGAAATAGGTCATAACTCAGAGCAGCAATCTGAAAACTGAGTGAAGACTTATGAAAACTAATATTCTCTGTGTTACTTTTTTCATCTCCTGCTCTTGGTTTAGGATTTCCTTCTTGTAACCAGTCTCCTCAATAATGACAAACAAGCTGTTTCTGCTCTTAAAGTAATTTTTGTAAGCTTCCTTCCCAAAGGAAAACGTTTTAAAGCCCCAGTCTCTGCAGCATGGATGCAGGAAGATGTGGTGGAAAAGGGCAGGGGAATACTTTCCAGGATTTCCAGTGTGTATTAAAGGAGTAAAATACTCTGTATTTTGTGTTCCGAATCCTTCAGGTCATAGCTACCTCCTCAGTAAGCTGTTGTCTCTATTACACTGTTTCTCTTAGTGTGTCTATTTTCAAAGGCAAAAATTAAATCTTGGGAATTCTTCAGATAGTTGTGATAATAAAAGTTTTTAAAAAGTTACTTGTTCTAGCTTTGTAACTAACAGGAGTGTAACAACTATGTTGCATCAGATAAGTAGACTGAACATTTTTGGTTCTTCTATTGGTTTGCAGTACACCTTTAGTAAAGCATTTAATTTTTCAGTTATGCTTGAGAATTCTCATTCTTATAGTGGGGAAAATATCCCATCCATAACCCAGCAAACTGCTTTAAATTACCAATGTTATAATTTTTTTTCGTGTATCTTGTTGAAAGCCCCTATGTGAGCATTAGTATCATCATTAATGCAACCATGGTGGCAAAACCAGCTCTTTATCAATAGGTATAGAAATCTGGGCTACGGTTCAACGTGACATGTAACGCCATACATCATACTAGGCCTGTGAATTGTCCCATGCACCATTGCTAAAAGACAAAAAAATGGATGATGATGGGTTTTGATGCAGTTATTTCAGTGGTATAATAGGTCACCTTGGTGCTGTCAACTTGTGGCATACCTCAGTGAATGTGGTTTGGCTCACTAAAGCTTTCCTGAAGGAGCCATGGAAAGAGATAATTTTCCACATCAGTGTAAATGTCAGATCCCATTCTGTTGGCAGATGCCTTTTCACCTTATGTACCTAGCATGTAGTTCAGCTGTTCAGTGAGTTACACATCTTATTTTTCAGCACAGTTTATTGACATTTTTTAGCGTTCTTACTGCAGACATGTTAATGTACTACAGGCAGGCATTTGGTTTTGTTTCCCGTTTCTTGGCTCTGCTGGGACCAGTTTGGAATTGTGTCTTGCTAGGCACTATAGGTTACAAACCGTGTTTTCTTTTTCTGTGTAATTAAAGTAAGCAAGCTGGAAGCTGGATTTGAAGCTGGCTCGCTGGGCAAGGAATGCCAAACTTTTGAGGTCCCCACCTCCACACATGAATGCTCTGTTGTGCATAGGGCAGGTAAGGAGAGGGAAGGACTAAGTCTCCCTCTGCAGTCACTTTAAAAATTGCAAATGACCAAAGAGGTGGACAAAGTAGAGAAAGGGGGCTATAGTAAACCAAGATCTGGATAGGTCCTGTCTGGGTGTACATTGCATGGTATTTATTTTACGAGCACACAACTTGTGCATCTGTGTCCGTGTGAAAGGAATGCAAACAAATTCAGTGGAAATAAAGTACACTACCGTTGTCACAGAGTTTGCAGGTGGTTGTGACAGAACTTAATCCCCTTGAGCAACAGAGATTAAGATAAGATCAGAGACATGCTTTCAAATTTCCTGGTCCTGGTTTGGAATTTCCCTAGATTTTTGCTTAGTGCATAAGAGTGAAACCTTACACCAGAGTGCTGCCAGTTTGTGATACTTGAGTCTTGCTTAGTGTCATGGTTTGGAAGGCCTTAAAGCCCTATTAGCATTTTGTTATTACTGCACTGTCATTCAAACAGAAGCAGGACTGCTCAGCATTTTTTGCTCAGCTTGTATTGAAGCTGAACCAGTATTGTGAGTGCCTAATGATGCCACAGTGTGTTAATGCAGCTCTATAATGAGATTATTTGAAAGCAGATGGCACTTGTTTAACTGCTGGGCTGCTGTCTCCCTTGTGGACACTATTTTTGTGCTTGTTCTCCAGGATGTGTTTTGTGTAAAGGTGCTGAGACTACAAACCATAATCTCTCCAGACATGTGCATACAGTGCACCCAGGTTATACAGCTCTGGCTTCCAAACAGTTCTGCCAGATTGGCATTGGTGAATAAGAAGGCAGTGAGGAGCAGGACTGGGGAGCAACCTGAAGCACGTTTTTCATTACTTAAAGACAGAGTCTTAAAAAGAGACTCTTATGAGTAATGACTTAAAGTAAGAGTAATTACCTAAATAATGGTTTAGCAAATATCTTGTTAAACCTTTGTACATCATGTGATTTTCAGTTAAATAACACTGAAAGACTAGGGAAGACATCTAGCCTGAGAGCAGGGGTGGTGACAAGGTCTGGCAAGGTCATTGTGCGTATTTGTGCAAGGAAACTTGGCCGTGGCAGGAACAGAACAGGTGCAGCCCCAGGCTGTCGGTGCTAGAGGAGGAAATTATTGCTGTTCTTGGGCACAAATGTGCTGGAGGAGTCAGCAGCTGAGAGACACAGCTCTGAGCAGGGGTGATGGGAAACCTGTGCCATAGCTAGAAGGGTTTGTGGCTGGTCGGAGAAGGAGTATTTGAAGCGCTTGATGTCAATAATGCCCAGATCCCAAGATTGCCTGAAAGCAGATGATTAGGTACATCCATACCTTGAAATTTATGTAATTTCACATGGATATTTACACCATGTTTGCCATGAAATAAAATAGGATTAGAACCTTGTTGTCACTTCACTGCTTGATGTGGGTACCTGGGTCACTCCTTTTCTACAAGAGTCAGGAGAGGTGTGAGGGACTGTATTATAAGAGCTTTGGCCCATGGCGTCCTTGAGGTTGTTTCGTAAAAGTTAGTATTTGTGTTTTACTTGCAGGTTGGGATGTTTAAGATTCATCCTGAAATTCCAGAATCAGTGTCTGCGGAAACAAAGGCCTTTATTTTGCTCTGTTTTGAACCTGATCCTAGTAAACGTGTTACAGCTTCTGATTTGCTCAGAGATTCTTTCCTGAAGCAAGTGAACAAGGGCAAGAAAAGCAAAATTGCATTCAAGCCTTCAGGTAAGGAATTATCAGCCAAATCTAAGTCAACATCATCATTAAGTGTTATATAAAAGATTGGACTCATTAAGCATTTTTTGTGCCTTTACAGAGGACATTTCTTGTGCCAGGAAAGCAGCAGGAACTCAGCTATTGAAAATGTCTGTGATTTGTGATTATACGTATTTAAATTTAATAATTCCCAGAAAATAAAGCCTTGCTTATTTTGTATTTTGCATGCTGAAACCTCCCAAGGTAATTTTCCTCTCCCTAGAAATAAATGCCTCATTTGTTGTAAATTAAAATTAGAAAAGTGACATCTGACAAATACTTTCCAAAGCAGTTCTGCATTTTAGATTCACAGTTATATACACTTCAGAGGTCTGAGTTTCATGGAGTAGGTGTTTAACACCTGAAAATGTGGGTCTATTAGGTGTTTGGGTCAGAATTTTCAAACTTGATACATAGCATTGAAACTTGGCACAAAGGTGCTGAAGTAGCTGTCGAGTGGGTTGTTCTGTTTTATCTGCATAGCAGGTTTCTTCTTCCCTCCCTGCTAAATGTATCAGCCACTTGCTCAGTGATAAGGAACCTTAATATAGACCTGCCAAATAAATCATATGTAGGAACTGTCTGTTTCAAAACAGGGAAAGCCGTTGGTCTTGCTGCTTCTTTCACCTGTCTGCACACGCACACACTCCCAATGGAAAGTGAAGTTCTTCCTATTTGCTTTTCCCCTCTTAACAAATAAGTTTTGGAAGAATGGAATTCTGAAGGGAGCAAGTAGCAAGGATTTTTTACCGCCTGGCTGAATTGGTTTCATCAAGGAAATGGGCATCAGCTGTTGTCCTGAGAGGCACTGAGAACTGAACTCCAGTCCCTGCAGTGACACTGGGATAACAGAGCTTCTACTGCTCAGCCAGGGCAGTGGCATGCAGGAGCTTTTGGCATGCTGTAGCTTTCTGTTCCACAACAGTCATCTTCTCTTGTGGCCTTTCAGCTCTTTCTTGAGGATGTCTTCCTGGAAAAATTGCGTAATGTTAGAAGTGTGGAGCTTGCCTTGTTTGCAGCCTCGGGAACAACAGGCTCTTTGTCAAATATCAGGGGAGGTGCACTCCTCCCTCCTGTCTTCCTCCTTTCTTCTCTTCTCCCACTCATTGGTGAGGTTAGGGAGCTGGTGCTGCAGGGAGTGAGCTCAGTGCAGGCCCTGGACACAAGCACAGTGGGCAGATGTTGTTAGAACTGGGCATTGGGTGAGGAGAGGGAAAGACACCTGATGGCAGCTGGGTGGGTGATTCTCCATGCCAGAGCTGGGAGAGCAGTGCTGGCTGCTGCAGCCATCCCCAGGGGAGTTTGTTGCCCCAAGGCACATCCTGGCCCAGCAGTTCACCATCATCTTCCTCTATTGTTTCTCACCTTAAATTTCTTCAGCTTTGTCCCCATCTTTCAATCCCATCCCTATCTCGTTTTTTCTTTCCAATAATAAAGGCAGCCGAGAACACATCTCAGCCCTTACTCTTGGGACAGCAGCTGTCAGTTTTCTGTCCTATTGAGATGCTTTGCACCAGGTTTCACGAGGTGCATCTATTGTTTCATTTCTGTGACTATTTAACCTCGCCCATTTGAGTATCAGTCGTGTGCTGTGGAGTATGTCAGAGCTTGCTGAATAACATTCAGCTTCTAGCTGTCTTCCTTCCTCACCTCCAAGAATTTGCAGTGACAGATATCAAAAACTTTTGTCATATTTCAGCTCCATGGGTATGTTCCCCTTGGGTTAAGAGAACTTCTTTACCTTTCCTGCCACTTAGCTGCAAACTGGCAATCAGGATTGCAGCAAGCTTTCAACATCTGGGTTGGTTTGGTTTTCTGTTTTGTTGGGATTTTTTTTTGGTTGGTTGGTTGGTTTGGTTTTGGGTTTTTTTGAATGGTTGGTTGGTTTGTTTAGGGGTTTTTGTGTTTGCTTGTTTGTTGTGTTGTGGGGTTTTTGTATGGTTTGGGATTTTTTTATTGTTTTTTCTTACTTTCAAGATGAATTGGAAAGGGACAAGAGATTTCCTTCAGGCCAGTGCTGAGAGGGAGAGTCCTTGCTAAGAGCAGGGGCACACGTGAGTGAGGCAGATAGCTCAGGTGTGGAGAGGGCAATTTGATGCCCATTAACACAAAGGTGAGGAGGGCACATAGTAGAGCGCTCTCTGCTTAGAGAGGTGGCGGTGGTGGAGCAGCAGATGAACCTCTTGTTTCAATTCAGGCTCTTTAAACTGCTCATATCCATTTAAGCCACTTTGTGGGACCAGCACCAAGGGGGACTGTGTGTATGTGTGAGAGAGGGTAACAAAATGGCATTTCCTGTGAGTATCTGTGCTGTCTTTGGGTTTAGCAGTTAACTTGGTAAAACCTTTTGTTGCTTATGCATGCAGTGATTTTGAATTGTGTTACTGCCTTTTACCAACCAAGTTACTTCTCCTTCACCCATTTTGCAAAATGAGGTATTGATAGCAATGAAGATGATCACAGCTGTTTAAAGCATGTTGCCCTTTTTGGTCTAGTTCTGTCACAGATTTTATCATGTCTGTTGCTAGATTATAATCGGAACACATCCCTCCCACTGCCAATCCATGGAGATCAGGCTGGCAGTAGCAGCAGTGAGCACGGCTCTGTTTCACCAGACTCTGATGTACAGCATGACATGTTTTTCGAAAGGCCAAAGAGATCCATTTCAGGGATTCAGACAAAGCATCCCATTTCTCATTTACTAAGGTAAAATATTGGTTTATCACTTGGCGCCCTTGAGGGATTCTGTGGATTTAATTTGCATTTTATTTTATCTGAGGGCATTTTTTTCACTTAATGGTTAGGTAAGCACATGTGATAATCAGTAAGTTGCTTAGACAGATTACCAGTTAATGTAAATATTGTCCATATTTAATAATGAACAATCATTCATCTTCTTTAAGGTTTCAGTGTACTTATATACTTTACTTCCATCGGTAAAATATCAATGGTCATATCGATTGAATGGATATGGATTTAAGAGTTAAGTGAAGATTTGACTCTTCCACGTGCTCATTACAAAGTGGAGGAAAGGGGAAGCAGAAATACAGTTCTGCTTCTCCCAAAGTACAAAGCAGTACTTTCAAATGAGTATGTTATAGCATGGGTCCAGAAAAAAATGAGTAGTTTCAGCTTTCCTCCCCAAAACTGACATTAATGCCAGCTTCTTAGCAGGGGAAATCAGTCGTGTGGGTTTGGAGCCAGCAGAGGATCTGAGCCATCCTCTGTCTCAAATGTAGCATTTACCAGTCTGATCAATCTGCTGCTGTAGTTTGAACTAAGTTTTTAACCCCAGAAGTGTCCTTGCTCCCTTCTGGCAGTCCTGATGCCTTGCTAACGCTGAGGTCTCTCTTGTGCCTGTGCCGGGTGGCTGCCGCAGTGTCCCTGACGAGGGCTCGGTCTCGGAGGACAGGAGCGCCTCGCTGTCCGTGGACGATAAGGATTCAGGGCTGTTCCTGCTGCGCAAGGACAGCGAGCGCCGAGCAATCCTCTATAAAATCCTTAAGGAAGAACAGGATAAAGTTGCTTCCAATTTGCAGGAGTGTATTGCACAGGTAATTTCACTTCAGCTCACCTTTTCCTATGTCAAAGGGAAAATCATGAGTCAATGTCGTATTACTCCTTTTCTGAAAATGAATAAATGAAGGTTCCTTTATTGTTCCTTCTGCATATCTTTAATCTCTGAGACCTGCAACTGTGTGAGCTCTTTGCTGTTGTGTGAATGGGTAGCAAACACCACCTGTTGGCTGCTAATGGGCTCTTGGTTTTATATGAGGGAGGAGTTTGAGCATTTGATGTGCGATTGTGGAGGGCTGAGGTTGTTGGGTTGGGTGGTTTTGATGTTCTCTTTTGGCTTTTAAGGATATGGAGCTAGAACACCACATAGTAATAGGTTTATTCTGCTTTAAAGGTAGAGACCTGCTTAACAATTTTTAATAAAACATTTGTTAATTAGGTACCAAGATCACAGTATGTGGATCTTAAAAAAGCTAAGGTAGATTTTCTGAAGAGGAGAAGGTTGGGTGGGAAGGTTTAGTTACTGTGAAGAGGAACAAGACAAAAATCATAGAATGGCTGATGCACAGCCAAACACACCTGTATCAGCCTTTTCTTCTCAATGTCTGCTTCTGATATTTCTCTCTGTGGTGAATCTGACTTTTGCTTCTACCTTTGTCAGTGATTTTTGGGCAATCTCCAGCACATTCCTTCGTCACACTCTTCCATCATTTATTCTTACTAAAGCTATGGTTTTCCACTTGGACTTCACTCCCATGAAGGGGAGGGGTGCTGACTCTCGGTGTGGTGTCCCCAGCCAGCTGTTGACATTTGTGGCTCGGCTGTCAAGCCCTGCTGCTCCGTGGTTTGCTGCTCCCTGTGCTCCATTCCCCAGCAAACTGCACCACAGGAGCTCCTGTAGGGCTCTACAGACCACAAACTCAGGCTGGGGAAGCAACTGGGGTACATTTCTGCTTTGAGCTTGAACTGCAAAACAGCTGATAGCCTTACAAACAACTAAAATCCAGAGTCAGAAATAATCAGGGCTCCAAGTATTTTCCACAATAAAGGATTATTTAGTAGCAGTAAGTCCTGGTTCAGTCTCCAGCTGTTTTGTAGCACTGCTGTAATCATCTCTTTTCCATAATTTATGTAATATTCCCTTTACCTTATAATTACAGAGGCTGTTCTTACAGACATTTGAATGGCTTTAACTGTGGGGTTATGGACTGAAAATCATAGAATAAAACACAGGTGGATCATTGTGTAATTTTAGACCTTTTTCTGACTTGGGATGAGTGCATATATAAACATACTTTTTCCCTAAGGAAATCAAATATCTGCATGATTAGATAGAAGTCCAGATTCAGCTTATTGAAAGGAGAGCATCTAAAAAATTTGGACTCTTAGCCACTCATTTTGCTGTTTTTATGGAGGAGAGCTGCCCTCTGCAGTAGATTGCAGGAATGTGTAGATGTAATTTGGAACCTTTTTCCCCTTGTGACAGCCACAATAGCAATAGATATGCAGGTTTTTTTTTGAAAACAGAAATTACTCTCAAATTTTTTTAAAGTAAATATAAACTAGAGACTTTTCAGAAATGAAAGGTCTGATTATGCTCATCAATGTGAATAAGCAAAGCTATATAACCCTAAAAATATTAATGCTACAAAACAGATGTTTCATGACTCTGGGATTCATTTGATATATATTGATTATCTTTTCTCCAGACCTCTGAAGAACTGAAACTTTCAGTGGACCACATCAAGCAGATTATTGGAATTTTAAGGGACTTCATACACTCTCCTGAGCAGAGAGTGATGGCTTCTACAATATCCAAGCTGAAAATGGATTTGGACTTTGACAGCACTTCCATCAATCAGATTCATCTGGTGCTGTTTGGATTCCAGGATGCAGTGAGTTCCTTTCCTGGTGCAGGGGCAGAGGAATTCTTTAAAGCATCACAGAATGGTTTAGGTTGGAAGAGACATTAAAGATCATCTATTTCCAACCCTTCTTCCATGGGCAGGGACACCTTCCCCTACATCAGATTGCTCCTGCACAAAGATTATCCCAGGGGTTTGCAGCTTCCCCACTGTTCCTCACCCCTCTCCCCCCTTATACTGTGGAAGAGTTTGAATGTCACTGTCTGGTTTGAAATGGTTTGAAAGCTGTAGCCCACAACTCTCAAATCTGTTGTTTAAACTTTGAAAGGTGGGAGGCTTTTAGTGCTGCATGCAGTTTTTTCTTTATAAAGCTTACTATGACTATTGGAAAATAAGATTCTCTTTCCTAAGGTATGAGAAAATGGTGTTTGCTGCTACATTTACAGGTGAACAAAGTATTAAGAAATCACTTAATAAGACCCCATTGGATGTTTGCAATGGATAACATCATCCGCCGTGCAGTCCAAGCAGCAGTCACTATTCTTATTCCAGGTAAATCAAAGCAGCTGAAAATAATCCTTTGTTTAAAAGAAAGGTTTTCTGCATATCCAAGAGCTGTAGCAAATGGAACAGTTCAGATGTTTGCTCTTTCAGCATGCCATTAACTGCACCCCATGTGCCACTCATCAAAAGACATGGGGTGAGAGTGTTGCAGAGAAAGAAGTGTTGATCTGGAGGATTAATGCTGTACTTGCAGTACAAAAGCACATAATGAGGAGATAATCAGTGGTTCTGCACCCCTGATGTGGTCCAACCATGACATAAAAAGGCAAATTAAATTCAGTCTAGGCTGGAGATTTTCTAGTGAGAAAGAAAATTATTCTGTACATGTTAATGACATCCAGTGTGACAACCACACTGCACAGGTCTGGTTATGTGTTAATTATTAACGAGCTATGGAACAGATGTGTAGAAGGGAGTGCATTATTATGAGGAAGAGGATGATTCTGGCTCATAGATGGACAATAGGGAAAACAACCAGGAGGAGGAAGATAAATGTCTAAGTACTGTCTAGGAATGAGTTAAGTTGGAAATATGCAAGTAGTTTTGTAACTGTTTAAAATGCTGGGCACCCCTTCCAGTGTAGGAATGTTCTGAGAGACTCAGTGACAGTGAGCCCTTTCAGTCCAAAGTTGCCATGGCTTTTAAAGACAAATCGACCACATTTTTTAGGACTTTGTTAGTACAAGAGAAATTGCAACTGTTCTTTGGTAATAAGGGTGGCCACCTGCAGCAAGTTCTGAGAACTGGGGCTAGAAATTCTCCCTGGAGAAGAGGGATGCTTTGTACACTCTTTGGCCGAGGTCTCTAGGGAAAAGCACCAATTTTTTTTCTTATTATTTAGGAAAAGTGAAAGCTTTTGGGGGTTTCTCCTTAACATATTTTATTGATTGTCTTATTACTCATTATATTTGTCCCCACTACAACTACAACCTACAGCTCTACCTCTGCTGGTGCATTGCTCATTCTAGAACCAATGCCAGAGAACCTGTGCTCCAGCTCACACAAGCCTTCACTACCCCCCCGCTCAGTGTTGTGATAAAGCACATTATGCAGTCTCCCCCAACCCACAGCAGTGAAGAACAAACTGCACAAACTCTGAAGACAGAATTACCAAAAAAAAAATCTTGTTCTTTCCCTCTTTCCTTTCACCAGAGCTGCACACTCACTTTGAGCCAGCGTCAGAAACTGAAGGTGGGGACAAGGATGCTGATGAAGTGGAGGAGAGTTTCCAGCCCTCTGAACAAAACGAGACTGAGGACGCTGCCATCACATCAGGTGTCAGCACCCTCAGTTCTGAGGTGTCACACAAGGCTCAGCAGCAGCTCAGCCAGGAGCTGGGCAGACTTAAACAAGACACCTTAAGGTAACCCTCCTGTAAACACTCTGGATGTACGTTCAGGCAGTCTTTGAAAAGCACTCAGACTGTGCTCTCTATGCTAATGGGTACATACTTACCCATAGCACTGCTCACCTCTTGCCTTCTGATAAAGCCTTCCAGGAGCATAAGTGGAATACACTGGCAGTACGGTATGGCAACTGAACATCCTTCAGTACAGCTTTTGTTTCCATGTAATTAATCTGTTAATTGCAGAATGTCACATTGGATTTCCATGGTGAAGTAATTAGGTTTGTGCAACTGTGCTGGTTTCCTTCCTACTCCTGGGATGCCCCCTGACTCAGTGTCAGTGCCTCAAAGCTGTTCCTGCAAGGAAAGGCCGGAGCAGCTCTGTCCTGGCTCATGGCTTAGGCTGCCCACTAAGGAGCACCAACAGGGCTCAGCAGAGCCCTGCCCTGTTTCTCATGGGTTACATGTGTAGGCTGCTGGCAGCATGTTAACAGCTGAATTGCCTGTTCTTCTTTACGGATGCGATGTAAAAATCTGTGATCAGAAAGTCCCTGGTAAAACATCAGTGTTACATAGTTCAGTAGTAAATTACAGTATAAAGGCAGCAACTCTGCCCAGGGAGGCTGCAGAACAATAGGAACAGAATTTATGGGCTATTTACTGAATTCTGCAGGTGAAAGGCTTCAAGTGGCACCCCTGAGTCTCAGACATCCAAAATGAAATCTCTAAGCCATTAGAGATGTTACTTACGACAGTGCCTCACAAATGCCTATGGTAATGTGGTACTCATTAAAAATGATAACATTTTTTCTGTTAGATTTATTCTCAGTGTGGGTGTGTTTGATCTCTCTTATATGCTACAAGGCTTTTGGAAAACCTCATTCAGAAGGAGAAAGAGTATCAGACCCTCTTACGACAATGTCTGGAGCAGAAGACTCAGGAATTACACTTGCTTCAATTAAAACTTAAACCCAAAGGTATGAAGAGATAATGCAGAATTAAGATTCTGCAGTTACACAAAAACATATGGGATCATGGGTTAGTTGAAAGGATTCAAAACCATATAGCTTAAGCTTCAGTTACCTGAAAACAAGCAATTTTGCCCTAGTTTTGAGGTGTATTAACCTTTATTTTTGGTTAAAGATTCCCAACGGTCTGCAGCAACTTTTAGAGAGAATGCAGACCATGAGCTCATGAACTGGCTGAAACAACAAGGAGCAGACTCGGATACCATTAAGAGGGTAAATCACATTAAAAAAGAACCCCCATAATTTTAGTCATAATTAGCAGTTTGGTGTCAAAGAAGGAATACTTATTTATGAATATATTTGCCTTTTAGTTTGCTGAAGAAGACTACACACTAAGTGCTGTTCTTAATGATATCACCAAAGATGACTTGTGGTATCTTCAGCTGCGGTAAGAAAATATTTTTTAGTTCATTGTTAAGAGCTTAATTAACATATTTTGTTAAAAACCTTTTCAAGTTTGGTTATTCAAATAGGTCAGCGATAGTTCAGGGGCAACTGCCATCAGTTCATCTCAGATTTTCTGATAGAAGTTTTCATAAAACTTTAATGACACAACTACACCGAAGATGCTTCAACTCAGCTGCTTTGGCATTTATCAAGGTTGGGACCTTTTTGTGCACCCTTCACAACGATGTAATCATATGAAAAACAGGCATAAAGAATTTATTTTTCCTACCCATTGATTTAGGTCCTTTTATCATCATTCTGTTAAACCCCTGGCTGACCTGGAAGAAGTTTTAGCTATAACCATGAAGTAATCCAGATTGCTATGTACTGCCATAACCGGTCTATCCTGGGGATTGCTAGGTTTTACTTCTTGCTCACTTTAAGGTAATGGAGATGAGGGAGTTTTCCCTAACTCTGTTCTCCATTTCCCTTCATGCAGGGGTGGCCTTCGCTGCAGAATCTGGAATGCAATCCTGAACCACCGACAAAGAGCTGGCAAGACCTCAGCGCAGGTCGATGCTTTGGAAAAACACGAAATGGGAATAAGCAAATGAAATACATTCCCAGCACTTAAATTATTTCATGTATATATTTATATGTACAGTGGCCTTGCAGGTTTTGCACAGTTATGTAGCTTGTTTGACCATCAGTGTAATACACAGTGAATAGTAACAGCTTTTAAGTCAGTGTCAATGCAGTTAAGTTATTTATGACAAGACTAATGCATACAATGCCTGTCAATGTAACACAAAGCATTAGCTGAGGAAAAAACCCACCTGAATTGGCTTCAGCATTGTGAAAACTGGGAACTTAAAATGTGTTACAGTTCTGTTGGCTGATGGTTTGAGCAGAGAGGGGATATGCTAGAGCATGTCACCTCATTGTAGATGGATTTATACAGCTTTTTGTATTAAAGCTCCTCTCACTGAACCCCCAAGAAAAGCCTGGTGTGATGTTTTCAATTATTGACTTTTCTGCAGCAAAACCAGAGCATGTAAATGACATTTTTGGTGGGGTTTCTGGGAAATTTCATGAAACAAAGCAAACAGACCATTAGATAAAGGTTGGTAAAGTTTAATTTTTCTTTTTCTTTTTACACTGTACATAACACATACAGTGATCCAAAGAAAGTCAGTAAAGCAAATATATAGCACTTTAAATAAACAACTTTATTTTGACTTAGCTTCTTCTGAAACATTCAGCATGTCTAAGAAATTCCATATTCAGATGGATTTCTTTGCAAATTTCCTCTTTTGAAAGAGCTCTTAAATAAGCTTATATAGTTCCTGTAAATGCATTCACTTATTCTTATGAATAAGTTGTGCCAATAAAAAGGCCTTTAGCTGACAGACTTGTACTTTATCCACTGGTTTGGGCCACGCACTTCAAAGGGTGGCTCATTGAAGTAGATGTGGTGACCCAGTACGTCCAGGGAAGGCTCTGGGTCAGTGGTAGCAAACTGAGCAGCTTCCTCGATCTCCTTCCTTACTGCCACATCAATTTCCTAAACCAGAAAGGCATGCTTATTAGAAGACAGCTCAGAAAAAGCATCATAACTTTGAATTTAAATACCATGATAACAATGACTAGAAATACACAATTAAAAACCATAAAAACTCCTTCCCTACTAAACTGCATCATTTTGGGTCATACAGGCACCTTACGAACAGAGCAACATTACCCCACTGAGGCTCTAACATTTTTATTCTGATTAAGTGAAATACTGAGTGTGTCAGTACCATTATTTTTTCAACAGCTGACTCATTACAATATTTGCTTAGAGGGTTCCTCACTCCTCCACTAGGATTCTTCCCTACTGGTAACTTCCCTTTCCAAGACTCACCCCCTTCCTGGGGAGTCAGAAAAGCCCAGGTAATTTTGATTTCTACCTGTTAGCAAAGGACATGCCCCAGCCTTACTTAGCACACAAAAGCCAAAGGCCTTTCCAGCAGAACACAACTTATGCAGCTGGTCTGCAACAGAACCTCACCTTCACCTATAAAGTGATGTTAAAGCAAACCTTAAAGAACTTTAAAGAAAGCACTGCATGCTGCCCACCCAGTGATGTGCTTTCTGGAGGTCATCAGTGTGTGATTGCTCAAGAGCTTCCTTACATAGCAACTAAAACCATACCTTTAGTTCTTCAACGCTAGCAAGGTTGCTGTTGACCATTCTGTCTTTCAGCAAAGTAATGGGATCACTTTTGCTTCTCACTTCCTGAATTTCTTCTCTAGTACGATAGCTAGGAACAAGAGAGGCAAAGACATGAACCCTGGGGCAGAGTGGGGTTCTGGACACAGCTGATTTTTAGAAAAAGAGTTCACAGAGTTGTCAGGGATGCAGTGAGAACACAGAACATTCATCACCCAAAGGATGGCACAGCAACAGCCAGAGGCCTCCATCTGGAAATGCCAACTGAGCATTTCTGGAGTAGCTCCAGACTCAAGGGAAAGGGGAGCAAACCCAGCCTGAGACAATTATACTGAGGGGCCATATTTCCTCCTAACCCTCCCCAGCTAGGGAAAGGGCTGCATGACTTGCACATTGCTTCCAAGTCACTGCAAGTTTCCAATGAAGAGCTGAGATACACTTCTACTTCATGCAGACACAGTCAGCTGCAGCAATGCCCTAATCTCTCTAGCACCTGGATGTTGGTATTTTTAAGGTATGTTCCACTTGCCTGGGCAGTCCAAACTGTTCCTGTAATTTTACCTTATAGGATTTTAATATTCTTAAAACCCCAGAAAAGCATGATGCTTTTCAGCCAAACCTTCATTAGGACACCCTAACGTCACACTGAAAGCAGAATTCATTAATAGAGAGCACAGAAGTTTAACTGACTTTGTGCTTTTTCTAAACCCTCATCTTTTAATTATGCAGTAAAACAAGTGTGTTACATGGCCACAGACTATCAGCTGAGTAACGAGATGAGTGAGGAGGCCGCTCATAGCAATTTCATCATAACCTTTAAATGCATCTGACATCTGACTTAAACACTGAATTTCAGTTTAATCTCTCAGCTTCTGACCATCAATACTTCTTTTCAGTGAAAAGAAAGAAGAAAGAATATGACAGTACCTTATTCCAGGGTCACTCATACTGTGGCCATGGTAACGATATGTCTGTAACTCCATCACAAGAGGACCCTTGAAGTGAAAAGCAATAGAGAGTGTTGCAAACACAAGAGACCAACTTCTTACAACAGCAAAGATCTGCTAGAGCCAAATTGCACCAGTGATCAATTGTTTTTATCCAATAGGTTTTTCTCAGTTTAATTTACATAATATTAGCACACACAGTTTCACATAGTAAAATGAAACCTAATTCTTTTCAAATGTAAGCATTTATATTCATGTTCTGATTGAGCAGCTTTACAATTTCCTTTCTTCCACCATTACTCAGAGAATGTCAAATTACCTGTTGTTTCTCACAGAACCTTTATTACTTAAAGTATTAAAAATCTTCAAAACCACTGTTCTCATATTTGGGTGACAGATACTAACACTGACTCACAAAACCTTTATTTCACTTTGCACTTCTTGTAAATATAGAATGATTATTACCTTCCTTGATGATTCCCTAACTAAATGCTACGACCACTACTGCCTGAAACTCATAATACCTTTCACAACAGAATGTAACTGTGGTAGAAATGGGAAAAAATTATAGTATAAGTAATAAATATTAAATGTTTGGTTAATACAAATTGAGGAACTACTGATGCAGCAATAGCTTGCAAGAATTCCACCCATGGAGAAGGAATGTCAATCAATGAAACACTTACTTTTCCAGATCTACAGTAGTCGGCTGCAAACTTTACTGCTTCTCGAACACAGAGAATATCCATGCCATCCACCTGGTAATGAGAGAAGACATGTTAAGGCAAAAAAATCCCTGCCTCCAAACTTCCAATCTCAGTATTTCCTCATGTGGAATAGAATTCAGCTTCAAGTAAATATATGTAGAGCTAAAAGAAATACCTATGTATGCATTGTGCAGGTATGTGCACACACATTCCCCCTCCAAAAAAAGCTGTACTCACCCTGAGCCCTGGAATGAAGTATCCTCTTTTGTAGTAGTCAGTGCTGGCTGCAGCTCTTTCAACTGATGTTCCCATTCCATACCGATTGTTCTCACAGATAAAAATACAAGGCAACTTCCATAAGGCAGCCATGTTGTATGTTTCAAATATCTGGCCCTGAAAGAAAATTGAATTGCAGCTCATCAGGCAGCTCAGCCTTCAAGCATTAGGCTCTACTGAAAATCGTTCAGTTGCAGAGGTCTAGAAATTTTAATACTAAAAGCAATCTGAAACCAGCCATTTGCTACAGCTCAGAAGGAATAAAAGAGAAGCTACACTCTCTAAGGTAACTTTCATCTCAACCAGTAGTTTATAGAAGTTAATTTTTAAGCCTGAATCAATATATGTGTTAGGGTAGCACAAAACCTTCAACTTTAACTCAGGTATTTCAGCAACAGTCCTAAAAAAACCTGACAATTGATTACGCTGGCTGGATGCTGCTACAGCGAAGTTACATTTGACTGCAGTGACTGCATCAGTCTTGTTGCTCTGAGTCAAATTCAGGGAAAACCATGAACTGAGATCTCCATCTGTGCTTTGAGTGTGAAACCATCAGTGGTACACTCTTAAATCACCAACTGCTTATCTGGCTTATTGTCTCAGCTGATAACATGAAGAGACTGGCAGAATGTCAATAGTACCTGGCTCTGCCAGAATGCTCTGTCCTCTTCCCTGTCTTCAGAAACCTGATTTACACATCTCTCTCTATCCAGCAGCACTGTCATCTTCACTGCCATCCTTCAGAGCTCTCCTTACAGCACAGACACTTCAGGGTGTCACACTTAGGTGAGCTGTGCACAACTCTCAAAAGAGGGTAAAAAGTAACTGGAAACCCCTCCTCCCAAGACTTGTACACCATTCACATTAGCCTCACTCACTCCCCAGTGTTCCAGAACAGAAGGAGCCAGAAAGCCTTCCCTCCACTACAGCAACAAGGGCCAAGCTCAAAAGGGGGGTAGGGAAGGACAGATCTTTACACAGGTCCAAAACATGATAAAAAAACCTGCAAGTACATGCTACATTCCTGATATATACAGAGCACCTAGCAATTAACTTCTTAACTGTTCACCTTAGTCACCCCTCTGAAGACTCTTAGAGGTGTGTTCAACACAGTTGTTGGAACGCATCCATGCTCAAACACCTAAACAGGAGGTGGTCATGTCCAAAATCTGCAATATGCCTGGCCACCTCCATGGAGTTCATCAATACTGCCCCGGCTGCAAGTACACAGGGAGGGCAAAATGTGCTCTCCCACCCCTTGGAGTAAAGGCAGAGCTCAAAGAGCACAGAGGGAAACTCAATTCCCCCCTAAGCATGCTGCTTTACCTGATTGGCTGCACCATCCCCATACAAGGCCAGGCAGATTTCATTTTTATCGAAGTATTTACAGGCTAACGCCACCCCGGCTCCAAGAGGAACCTGCCACAGAGTACAGGACAAAACATTTCAGAACAACATTTAAAGGTGCTCAAGATAGGCAGCCTGTGAACTTTAAGGAGACATTTAGGGTGTTAGAGACCTGCTCAACAAACAAGCTGTTACCCACCAACTTCCCTTTGTTACAAATGTTACTGCAGCCAAAATATAAGCATGAATGATATTCTCAATTTGAATTATTTTTGCTACAGGTTACAAAACGGTGAGCACAACAATAAGACATAACAGCCACAGAGCAATGGTATCTGCATACAAGCTCACACACCACAAAAACCAAGAGGAAACACTGAGAGGCAATGGGATATGAGCTAAATTCAGCTTGTGCTTTACAACAGAACTCATGTATATACCTGAGCACCCACAATGCCATTGCCACCATAAAAGTTTTTGGTATACATATGCATTGATCCTCCTTTTCCCTTTGCACATCCTCCTTTTCGACCTGAAACATGAATAACAAGCAATTTATGGAAAATACTATAAATTCAGTTCCTGAAGTTCAGTTCCTATACTATAAATTCAGTTCCTATACTAACTCAGTTCCTAAAGGTAATAACACTAAGACTATGACTCCGTCCTTAGACCTGTGTGGAGTCAGAACATGATGGCCTCTCTCATACAAGTTTACAGTTAAATAGCTTGGAAAACAAATAAGAGAAGGGGGGAAGAGAGAGAATAATGAAAGCATAATTCTGGAAATGTGGATGAGATTAAGAAATTTTAAAACCAACCATAAGTTTCAGTGTTCTACTTTACAAAAGCACTTTCAGATAAATATGTGTATTTTTTTAATGGACAACAAGAATCTGCAAGAAGTATATTATTACTTTAGGGTTCTGTAAGAGAAGTAAGAATAATGTTCCAAGTTAGTTGTAATAACCACATGTAAAAACTACCAACAGGACACTTAAAAAAACCCAACAATGACCAGCTCCCCATTCCACCCCAGTATAAACATTAGGCACCCAGCTTAGCTTTATTCAAGGTGTAGTTTGAAGATAACCAGTGATCCATGAAGCATTACAACAAACTCTATTTAAATGAGCCCATCTAAGAACACAGAATTTCTCATCAGCCCATTCCATTTCCTATTCTTATCTGTTTTTTTACTATTCATAGAAGACTGTATTTTATTTCTAATAAGCACAGATTGTCTGGTGGGTTTTTTTACATTAGCCTTGGTGTTTATATTAGAAGTGGGTCTCTTTCTGAAATTTGTACTTCTTTCTTGCTTTATAGTGGATCCTTTTTATTATTGCTATTTCTCATAACTTTCCTATGTTTATGGACTGGTTTTGTCAGAGCTGTTACAGATTCTACCAGCTAGGACCAAAGGAAAAAAACTAATTTTAAGAAAATTGTTTTATGAATAAATGCAATTTACATTTAGTAAGCTCCCTCCACTTTTTGTAAAGTCTCTTCTTGTATTTTAGAATGTATTTAAGAATTCCTGATTAACCAATGTCACTTTTTGCATTTTTACTTTTCTTAGAACACAAACTCATTTCTCATGTAATTGTCAATTCTCCTGCAAAGTCCTTTACTACAGCTTGTTTCCTGTAGGATCTTATCTACTGGTTTTATTTCGGGTGACTCTGCTTCCTTCTCCTTCAAAGATTTTTCAATTCTGTCATTTCCTGGTCATTGTAACTCATGCTGTATTTCAGTCTGGCATTTGATCCTTGCAATAATGGGCTCTAGCAACAGCTCTCTCTAAGAACTTTCCCCAAGTGTCATTTTCTGGAACAATAGTCTCTACCACAGCCACTCCTTCCCAATAAAAAGAGCCCACATAAAGTCAAGCATAATGTTACAGAAAATTATGTGTCATGAAATGAAAAATAAAAAAATCCCACCACATTTATCACTGATATTTGTAGTTTCAGGGCCCACAGTTGGCTTCAGTCATGACAATCCTCCCATTTACTTTCTGACTTACCAGTATCCAGTGACGCTTGACAAATCAGTCACCACTGGATTCTGGGTTTTTGTGCACATTACAGATATGCATTCTTAGCACACACAGTTCTTACTTCACAAAACCATACTGCTTGTCTAACCCCCAAACAGGCTTTCCTACACAAACATTTCAAATGTCTCAGATCAAGTCATTACTATACCCAAACATTTCAAATGTCTCAGATCAAGTCATTACTATACCAGTGATTCATAAAATCCTTCAAGCTCCTTCCTCATTTTTCACTTCTGGCATCTGTTCACAGATCAGGAGTTCCTCAGGAGGGCCTCTCTTCCCTGCTCCATCCTCAAACCAACTGTGGACAGCCATCTCTCATTTCTGCAGAATTTCTCTCTCAATTATCATTTAATATTCTTGTTACAGTCAAATTTTCCCAAACCATTCAGTTTATCATAATAGGCAATGTTTCCAGTTTTCCTAAGACTTCATCAGCATAATTCTGAAAATCCAAGTCTGACTCCTATGGAGGATAATGCCCCGTGTCCCACTGAGAGCAAATGTCTGCCATCAGCAAGTTCAAAACTGCTGTAGCACAATGAATACATATGGCACCAAGAAAAATCTTATGAATTTGTGCTTTAGAAATACCAGCACTTAAACATTCCTTATTCCTTAATTTTCACAGTAAAAATTACTGATCCATTCTGCTATGTCACTAAACTGCTTCTAAAGACCCAGTATATTTAGTGCATCAACATCCCTTTGAATTTGAGCAAAAACTTCTGACACAAGCACAGCAGCAAGTGATCCTCCCTGTGCTGAGCACAAACCTGTAAGTTCTGCGAGAATCTCCCGGACAGGCACCCCTCGGGTGTAGGTGAAGCCGTGGGCTCTGTACGCTGTGATCACATGGTCTGTGGCCTTTATGGCAGCCTCAATGCCCACACAGCAAGCCTCCTGTCACACAGGACAAGGAAATTTAGCAATGAAGAAAAACACACAGCTCCCACAGGCAGCAGCACTGTGGCACACTGCCGATCCCACACACATCAAATATCAGCGGGTCAAAGGAAGAACACAGATACAGGAGACTGACATAAATCCCAAGGGCTGGTGACAGGCCTGGAGCTACAACAGCCTTGGGCTCTAAATTCCAACTTGATTAACTAGCAAAGGCACATGGGACAGGAACCAGAATCTGCAAAAATCTGAAGAATTTCCCCCCACAATGAAGTATCTCAACAATCACAATTCAAAAACATCAGGGGATAATGGACAGACAGCAAAGTTTCAGTATGTTCATTGAGTTTCTTCTCCTGGCTGTTGTTTTTTAGTGGGCACATGATCCATGAGATACAGAAACAAAAGCCATCAATGAAACCTGAGGGGGGAAAATGCAGGCCTTCAAATGTGCTCATTCCTCACATTCAGCTGCACTGTGCCCTTCCCCATCTTCGTGTCTCTCCTCCTCCCTCCTCTCTGTCCCTCTCCTTCTCTCACTATGTACACAGATACCCAGTTCTACATTCTCCACTCTGTGAAAATCCCTACACTGAATAAGGTAAGACAATATTAAACCTCCTGGCCAAAAGTTCTCACCTGACCATCATATAAGTGGCAGAAGCCACGGATGATCTTCTGCTTGTAGAGCTGGTCAGCCTTGAGCTCCATGCGCCGGATGGTCTGCATGGTCTTGTAGTACTGGAGCCCCTCCTCTCGAGTCATCACTGCCGTGGTGCTCGGCCCTTGCTCCAGCCGGTGGAGGTCACATTGCTGCAAGGTTAAACAAGTTTCCAGAAACTTGTTTATTACTTATGTATTATTATCTATTATTTCCAGAAAATAATTCCTCCTATTTACAAGTATGATTTCATTTTTTAATGATCTGACATTTTCAAATTCACAGGAGTTTGAAAAGAAAATTTCAAATTCCTTTTAAAAAAGAAAGCCGGCAAAACCTAAACTCATAGGTCAGGACAACTGTGCACTGTTTCAAAATTCCGGGAAATAAAACCCTTACTTTTAATAAAGACAGAATTCTACTCACAAAATAAAGCCTTGTTATTCCTACAGCAAAAGATGAACTAAAGCCCTTCAGAAATATGGCAAAAAGCACACTTCCATGGTTTCTGCATACCAAATACTTGATAAGAGCTACAGAGGCTTAGTGAAGAGATAAGAAAGATTAAGAGTTTCCTCTGTCTAACAGTTTGTAAGATCTGGCCTAAGACTGGCGCTTACCTCTACTACCTCTGTTATGAACAAACAGTAAGTTCAATGGAAGAGATTAAACAAATTACTCTGTCAGTGCAGATTAAATGGCCAAAATACTTCTATATAGGTTAAAGACAGTTTATGTCAAAGCAAAAGTCACTCCAGAGCAAATTCACTGACACCTAGGTAAATTGGATATAATACCTGGGCACACTACTCAAGACAACTCTGCTTCAAAGTTCACAGAACAACAGAAACTCTGGAGTCTTGTCATCAACACAGGACCAAATATTAAACCTTGTATCTACTCAAAAAAGACTTTTCATATAAACATATACTCCTTCCCCTCCATCTGAAACGATTTTCATACTTCACAGGCACAGCCGAAGAGGGAGAGGGTGGAAAATAATGCAAATTATTTCTTTCAGATATTCTTTCATCAGTTCCTGAATGAAACACCAGCACAAAAGCTACTGCTAATAGAAACATCACATTTTCCTAAGACCCAGCCACAGTGGAAAGCTGACAGATTATAATACGTATTTTCTGAGCAGCACCAAGTCAAGCATTGAAAGGATGCCATGTATTTTCCTCAAAAACTCACACAGACCTCAACCAGCTGTGTGTTTGGGATAGGCTGCAAACACTTAATTGTTTGAAAAGCAAATAGGAAACAACAGAACAGAACAGAAAAGGTTCTTTAGCTCCTTTGTGACTCTGTTCTCACAGCTGCATTGCAATATTACAGCTGCAAAAAATCCTAACTTCACATTCTTAAGAAACAAGTAACATTACCACACATTACCAACACAATACTTCCAGCAGCACTTAGTAATCAGGTCAGATAGAGAGGGGTTTGGTTCTGGAAACTCAAACCATATTTTCCAACTGAAAGAGATATGGGGACCACGCCATCAGGTTACAATCTGTAACAAATGCTTACAAAGGATGCCAGTATTAAGTATTAATTCTTCTTTACCTTAATCTCAAACGTAGCTTCATTTGCAAAGTCTGCATAGTTACGTGATGCTACCATCACTCGAGAGGCCTTAAAAAAAGACAAAATCAAAGCATAAGTAATGTTTGAATTTAATTATCATGCAAAAATACTGACTTTTCAAGTAATTTCTAAGAGTACTCCCAAACTGAAACAACTTATAAATTACATTCACCAGTGGCATATCCTGTAAGACTAGGGAACTTCTATTCTGTATGCCAAACTCTTTTAAAACCCACTATTTAAAATTAAGATTAGAAACAGAGAATTTAAATTGGTAATGTCCTTGATTATCTAAAATAAACCCAGTAAGGTTCACAACTTTTGACACCGAAGAGCATCAAAACCACAAAAATAATCGTTTATCCTTTCACATGCCAGGCTGACAATATAAGGAGAGACAGCCAATGCAGCCTTTGATTGCTGACTCGAACTTTGCCTTGATAGAACAAAAAAACCCAAAACCAACCAAACAAAAAGAATCCAGCTGATATCTGAAATATAAACTCCTGTCATTTTTTCTTTTCAAAGAGAAACTGGGGGTATTCAAATCTGTAACAATGGAGAGAGAGAGAGAGCATCATTTCAGTAACAGCATGGCCACTACTTAAAAATGATGTGGAAACACAGAAGGTACCCAAGGATACAAGAAACACAGAACAAAAAGGGTGGCATGGCAGGGGACAGATAGGAAGAATGTTTTACTGGTCCCTCTTCAAGAATGAACACAGGCTATTGCCTAATGAATGGTGATGATTTTAGATGACTTTAGTAAGTTTCACTGCAGCATCAGGCAGTAATGTCTATGCATGCACTGTGGCCAGCATAAGGAACGCTACATCTTTAGTGGCAAAACTGTACTGTCAATTAAGTGACACAAAATGTGCTTCAGTAGCTCCTTCAGCCAGGGAATTCACATACATTTAGTTGAAGGTACATTCCACCAAAATTTTGAGAATGGTCAGGTCACCATCTCCAAAAAAGGTCTAACTGACACGTGTGCAGCTTGGGAGAAAATTCTCAACCCATCCTGGTTATCTCCTCTGTTGCATATTGATCGGATTTATCAGTAACACTGCCCCCATTCACCCTGCCCTCTTATCAGATTAAATATTTGGAGGTTCTAATTTAAACCAAGTTTCTACACTATTTACCACAATGCATCAGTATTACTGGTGAAGAAAAAACATTTTACTTGTAGAGCTGGAAGTAAATCCACAGTTTGGATTTGCAGTATCATGGAATAGCCAGGTTTGGAACAGATCTCTTTAGACCACCTGGTTAAACTCTCTGCCCTGAACAGGACACAAAAGCACACTGAGGAGTTCTGAACAAAAGCCCTCATAGGTGGGCAGCACACTTATCAAAAGTAAACCTTGACAAGACTGATTGAGGCCTTACCTCACTAACAGCTCCCTAGGTTAGCAGCGTTTGGGAGGGAAAAAAAAAGGAAAAAAATAGTAAGTAGCTGTACCAAATAATGAGGGGAGAACTCAGCAAATTATTACCCAACTATTACAGAACACTGCAAGTGGTAGTTTCCATACATGGAAATCCATCTGTACACTCTGGAAAATGCTCAAAGCATATATGAGATGCTGTTTTATAGATTAAGTCTGGCTCTATTTATTTGGTAATTTATGCCTTCACTACAGAGGCATAGGAACAATTCAAGACAAATATTTACATATTTGGTAAACACAGGATCTAAAATTCTTTATTAAAATATCTGAACCAGATCTACTTTGGCATTCCAGGAAAACACAGTATCTCCAGAGCAGGCTTGCTTGTAATAAGGAACTAATTTTAGACCATGTTTGCAAAATGTAATCTAGAGATTTCATTTGTGAATTAGGAAATACTCTTAGACATGCAGCCCCAAGACAGAGCTTCCAGTAAATGATCTCTCCTATGTTATTCCGATGGATCCAGTCATCCACAAGCAGTGAATGCCTGGGTGAGAGAGCTGCCTCAGAAGGAGGGTAACAGATCTGCTCTCCATGGCAAAAAGGCCACTGATTGCCAGTTATCAAAAAGTGCCTTTTCACTCTGGTCTTGCCAACAGGTTTTTTTCAACAGGGTCAATTTTTCCTCATGGCCACAGTCATTACAGTGGAATAAACAAAATGAAGTGGTAAAAGTACGACTTTTCACACAAGAGAGATAAAACACAACAAATGACTCACACTAATAACAAAAAAAACCAAAAACCAAAAAACACAACTTTGAAAGAAAACTCATGCAGAGATTGAAAGGGGCTGATGACAGAGCAAAGGGAGGTCAAGCAGTTCAGTCAGATGCTGAACTCCAAGGGGCCGAGCAGATCCCTATGAGGGGCCTGCCCTGTGCAGTCCAAGTGTACATAAAAAACATCCATAAAGCCCTGCGCCATTATGGCTTTAAAAAGCCAGCTCCTGCCCGCGGCGACCATTTTCCTGTCAGTCGGGATCGTCACGCAGAGCGGGGGAAAGAAAAACGGAGCTGTTTTTTTTCTTTAATTTTTCTTCAGTTTTTCTTTCTTGCCGCCGGGGCCAGGTTTCCGGACAGCTCCGCCGTCTCTCCCGGGCTGTTCCCGAGCTCCACCCGTGCCATGCGCGTCCCTCCCACCCCGCACACAGCGGGGCGCGCACCGGTCCCGGCCGGGCCGGCCCCGCCGCACTCAGAAGCCGCACTCACCGTCCTCCCGGCGGTCGCCGGGCCCTGCAGCACCCGGGAGAGCGCGGCCAGCAGCATCTTGCGCATGGAGCGGGAAGGGTCGGCAGCGCCCGGCGCGGAGCCCCGTCCTTGGCTCTCCTTGAGCCGCCGCCGCCGCGGCCGCAACCACCGCCTGTCCTGAGGCCCCGCGCCCTGCGCATGCGCGGGCCTGCGCCGCGGCGGCGGCCCGAGCAACGCCCCCTGCTGGGCGCCAGAGGCGAAATGTCATTAAAGGTCATTAAATGCGGGAAAGGTCGGATTGCCACACAAAACCTCGGCGGGTGCGCACGGGTGCCTGCGGAGCCGTAATGTCATTAAAGGTCAATAACTGTGGGAAAGATCGGATTTCCTCACAAAACCTCGGGGTGCGGCGGGCGCCCACGGGCTCCTGCACACCTTGTGCAGCCTAGACATTAGGAAGAATTTTGGACATTCGGAGGAATTTCTTCTCCGAAAGCGTGATTAGGCGCTGAAATGGGCTGCCCGGGGGGGCTGGTGGAGTCACCGTCCCTGGAGGTGTTTAAGGATAGACTGGACATTGCACTCAGAGCCATGGTCCAGCTGACGTGGTGGTGTCAGGTCATGGGTTGTGATCGATGATATCAGAAGTCTTTTCCAACCTCATTGATTTTTAGGTTTGGGGGTTTAATGTGCTGCTAAGCGAGACCTGCTCCGTGTGAGCGCATTCCCTGGTTTCTAAATGCATGAAGTAAGTATTGAAACAGTTTCCTTTTAACGTCACATGCATCCATCCCTTGGGAAATACACAGCAAAGTTAAGATTTAACTTAATGTTGCAGAGTCTTCCCACCGTATCACACCTGCTGATCTCTCCAGCCAATCTCCCCTCCTCCTGCCGCCTGCTCCAGGGCACGCCGGGTCCTGTGCGTGCCCGATCCAGGTGAGCCAGCCGTGCTGCTGTCCTGGCTCCACTCCTGGCCCTGCTCTGCTCCCCTGGGCTCTGCTGGCATCAGCATAACCATGCAGGTGCACACGGAAGCGATGCAGCTGATGGGTTGTGCACTTCACCCCTGCTCCTCCCAAAAAAAGACAGAAAGTAAATCCTGTTCACCTGTTGGCGTCACAAGTGCTTGTGTCTGCTGAGTCCTCTGGGCTGAGCAAAAGTCAAGTGCAGCACACGTGATTAATGTTTAAGGCATAATTTCCAGTGAAAATGTGCCTTTCAAACAATCTCCTCACTCCACCAGAGAAGTCTGAAAGTGCCATCTGTTTCCAAAATACAGCCTCATCTGCGTCCCCACTGTAATGTTCACCTTCTTCCTTGACTTCTCCCCTGTTCCCTTAATAAGGACATTTGTGGCTAATGTGAATTCTTCCTCGCCTTTACTGTAACACAGAGTAGGAAGAGAGGCAGCCATCTCTCATCTCATAAAGATGTTGTGAAGAAGCCTAACCTTTCATGTATTTGGTTAGTTCTTGTTCAGAAAAACAAACCCAGGCTTGGTATCAGCTTGCTGGAGGACTGAAAATTAACCAAACTTTCTTCAGCTTCAAGTGCTGGGCACTGGCAGTGCTCAGCATCCTACCTTTGTGCTGCTCCCTGCAGGTTCCTTGATATGCTTTGCCTTTAGATAGCCTGGGATGTATAAAAGAAACAAAATAATGCTACTGATTTTCACATCTAAGAAAAAAGTCTGAAAATATTGTCACTTTTGCAATCATGAAATCCATCTGGGAGTAGCCAGATAGTGCTGTTTCCAGTGTCCCAAGGGATAAAGCAGTTCTTACCAACATGTGGTAAAGGCTAGTCTCTACAGGAGCCTCTTGTGCAATTTTTCTTGGCATGTAACTTGTTGGAAATTTGAATTTTGCAAGTCTGTTCTACACTACTAAGCAGATTTAGGCTTCCTTCCTGAGGCAACAATAGCAGCAACAGCAGCTGACCTCCAGTAAAATAAAAGGCAAAGTGAAAATATCGTTCAGTTGTCTAAAAAGACATTTTTCCTAGGGTGACTTTAGTCTGTAGCACTTTATTGCTTGGAAAGCAAATGCTTGGCAGTCTCCAGCAGACTTGCTGGAGATGTTGTTCTGCAGGCAAGGGAGCGGCTCTGCAGCTAAAGAAAACATTATCCTGAAGGATTGTGTGTGATTTTCCCCCAGGGCTTCCAAGGTACTGCGACATCCCCAGAGGTCCTAGGACACTTCTGAATAGCATAGCCATCAGTCTGGAAGCTTGCAACCTGCATTTTTATCAGTCAGTCTGCACATTCCCCCCAGAGATTACTGATGAATTCATGCACTTCGATGGTGTTCATGCACACACCATTTACAGCTGCGAGGCTCATGAGGCATGCACAGGACTGTCCTGTGCAACTCAGGTTTACAGCAAGGCCAAGTGGCACCTGGACTGGCATGACTTGCTCATGGGAGGATGCTGAAGCTGTCAGAATTTCCTGCAGTGCATGGCAAAACAAGGATTCACCTTCTGCCTTTAGTAGTTTTCACATTCTCCAAATGAGGTTCATCAAAACAATGAAGTGTACTGGCATCTGTGTGTACGACAGGAAGCTTCTGGTAAACTCACATCCCAGCGTCACCAAGCAACACTCTGAAATAAAGCTTTCAACAGATTACTGCACAATTGTTAACTGGACAATTGCTCCTGCTCAAAGGAAAAGTACTATTATTATCTATTATCTGTATTATTATTATTATTATTATTNAGGAAATTATCAATTTTTGTCCTCCCTGGAAATACAGTAAAGCATTGATTTATATTACCTCTACCAGTTTTTTACTTTTCATAGTATTTCATTAATATTAATATATTTTCTTTATTAAAAGCCCTTGAAACATTCTGAAATTATTAAATTGACCTACAGAAAACTAATGTGGAAAGCTGAATGAGGTAAACAACGAAGAGGAAAACATAATAAAATCGTAAGCAGAGAGCAACACCAGAAAATGATTTAATGAAAGATGATTATGTAAGATTTCATAATGGAGTACCTTGCCATGTGTGACTATAGTATTACATCAAGGGTGTGTTGCATGGCAGTTGACCAAAACTCATTGTGCTCTATTGTTCTGGGTGTGATCCTAAAATGTTATTTTTCAGGTTGCAGCTGCTGTTACAAATGTCTGCTGTTGGGTTGAAAGCAAAGGGAAGCATCCAGGACTCCCCCCAGCTTGCTGTCTGCATCCAGGTGAAAGCAACCCCCAGGAATCAGAAGTTTGCTGCATGATTTTTCTTCCCCCTGTACCACTAACTCAGCAGGCAGCCAGGGTGGCTGCCAAGGAGCAGCTTGTGGCCACATTGCTTCAGCCTCATTTCCAGTGGGAGGATCCATGCCATGACACGCTTCCCCAGATCTCATGGGTGGCACCACGTGGTGGCCCCTTAAATTGTAATCTCTGTTCTTCATGTTCATTTAATTCAAATGCTTGAAGGAGACTGAGGCTGTGTAGCAGCCCTTCAGAGTGGCATTTGAATGGCAGCACAGGGGAACTCTGCTGTGTGGTCAGTGGTGTGAGAGTCTCTGTGGTGGATGCTGAGCTGGCTCTGCTCACTTTGGAGGACAGGCTGGGGATGGTGGCGTAGTCTTGACTGTGCTGGTCACACAGCAGCCTCCAGGCGCCTGCCCGGACCTCTTCCTGGTGAGAAGCAGTCAAATAACTCCGAGTAAGAGCACACAAGTGGATGAATATATTCAGATGTGAATGACAAGGGACCAGATCCTGGGACTGGGCTGAAAAATTAAGTTATCAAACAGAACATATGTATTCTTAGTTCATTTTCCATATTTAAAGCCTAAATCACCAGCTTCACTCCAGATGCATCCTCCCATCCTAAAGATAAATAAATACACTATACTCCTTTTAAAACTGCTCAGCAGGAACAATCTTTTCTCTCATTATTCTTTGTTTTGTATTTCCATTTGTTTGTCTTCTCCCATTTTTTTTCCTGTCCTCCCCACTCTTGTTCAATTTTATTATGCAAACATTTCTTTTATCAGTATTCCTGTCTTCCTTTTCTCAGGTCTACACTGCTTCTCTGCATTTCTCACTGAAAATCTCTCTATTTGATCTATGGCTCCCATCCATTCTGTTGAATTCCCAGTCCTACATGTTCTAATAGTTCCAGCTTTAGACAGCAACAGAGATGGAGGAATTAGAACACTTAATTGTACTGTCAAAATCCTTCAGATTAGTTTCCTTTGGAGTCACTGGACTTTGGAAGAGAGGCAGTTTTCTAGGATCTTTGACATGTTTTGCTTCTAGTAGGGATAGAAAAATTGATTAAGAAAGTATAATTTCTGTTCTTCGTTCTGATTGCTTTTCTGCATTATTATTTGAGAAACACCAACATCTTGAAGGAGAAAGATGATAATGAAGTTATAGTGTCATTTTTCATGCTTGAATTTTTTTATCCTTTTATACCCCTCTGCTTCTCATTATGTTAACTTGAGTTTTCAGTCCCAGGAACAATTAGTGTTATAACATACAGAGAAGCACTGCTGTAGAAAATGTTCTACTCATTTACAAACTAAAGTCCATGGCAAAAGAGATGTTACTTTTCTGTGTAAGCTCAGCTACTGTGGAGTTATTTGAATGTAACATTGATCAGCTTGAAAGCTGTGAGCAAAAGAAACCAGACATATTTTCTGTTGTTGCTGGATCTTACTGAAAAGTTATGTTTGAGGCTCAGTTCAGTCCTTCTAAATTTTGATATTTTCATGCGTCTTTCAGGTATATACCAATGTATAGTTTTATTCAAAATTATTTATTAAAAATTAAGATCTTAGGCTTTGTATCTAGAAGGCTCAGGCAAATGCTTTTGTTTAACATTTGTGAAACCCAAGTTAATGGAAAGCTTTGTAAAGAAACCAACTCTTTCTACTTAATGTTTTTTACACAGGCATCCTTCTTCTGCTGCTTTGTATTTCGCAGCACCTTAGAGCTAACATTTCTGTTGATAAAGTTCTGTGTAACACCTTCCTTTTTCACAATGCCAGAATATTTTTGAACACTCACCTGTGAACCACTTCAGTGCAAATTCTTTCCTGCAGGATTTTTGCCCAGCTCCATTGCTCACTGCCTGCCTTTTCTTTCCTGGGATCTGCTCTCTGCTACTAGCTATAAACCACTGATTTACATCCTGTCTTTCAGACCACTCTTCCAATTTTACAAATAACTGAGTTCTGATCCTCTGCCCCTCTCAGATTTGTGTCTCCCCCAAACTAAATGAGAGATTCTGTGCTTCCTTCTATGTCCTAATAACACAATTGAATGAACAGGCACAATTTGTCAGAATTGTGTTACCAGCAGAATCATAGACAACTGTTCTTTGATTGTGGGTTCTTTGGTGTTTTAGAGTGGAAACGAGAGCTGTGTAGCAGAAGTGCCGTGAGGCGGCAGTGTAGCCCAGGGATGGAAGTGCATTTTTCTCCCGGGGTGGAAGTGCCTCTGCCCTTTCCCCTGCAGTCAGTAGCGAACCATTTCAGCAGCGGCGCGCTGGAGGTTGACTCGTTACTTGGGAAAGTCATGTTAGGATAACATTAAGGGAACAAACTGAAAATAAACTGGTTACACGAGACTGGGTGTGACCACTTGCTATTGCTTCCCCAGTTGTGTCCGTGGTGTTTATTTCCTTTCCCTGAGCACAAGGAAGGGGATGTCTCAGTACCTGATCTCTGGCTATTGCCTCCAGTCCCTTGCACCCACAGAGGAAGGAATGCCTAGTTTAGATTTGTCCTTTAATAGTTATGATGTTTATCTGGTTTGAATGAAGCTCATATGTCTGAGTGGAATCAAATCTATACCGCCCTCCTCCCCGCGCTAGAGAAACACAGCAGCACTGCTTGCAAAGTTTTTTTAATCTCTGCAAAATCCAAACCACTGCTATGGTGTACAGAAAGGGTCATGTACCACAAAACCCCCACCCTGAGGCATGCGTCATGACCATTCTGTACCAAACTCTTACAATATAAAGCCATTTTGTATAAGCCACATTGATCCTGACGGCCCTTAGCGGATTGTGATTCATCACTTCCTTCCTCTTGTTTGGGACGATATACCACTCGCTTTAGCATGTGTGCATCTGGATCCATGTGCAGAAACCCTGAAAATAATTATAGCAAAAAACGCTTGTGAAAGCAGATCAATCAAGTTACAGAATTGAGGACATTCTGTAATTTGGCTTCCTGAGCTTTGATATCCTCTAACCCTTTGTGGAGAACTGTGGAATAAGACTTATCTCTCTAATTTCACACTTTCAGAAATTCTTTTCTTACATGTGATTAAAGGTATTCAAAATTGTTTTCAATTACATAACTAAGACTGCTCTAAATGCATTCAAATAGAATGAGGAATAGAATTAAAAAAAAAAAAATTGAAACTCCAGAGAGGTGAAGAGTAGTCCCCTCTCCTTCCATCCAGGTTTTTTCCTTTCTTGAGGAAGGTTGAAAAATATTTAAATGTAAAGATTTGTTAAGGAAACATGGCTAACTTTCACCAGACTGCTGAATCTCTTCTGGTAATCTTCAGGAGTAGAATGAACCTTGTATTATTATTTTGTTCCTAGGTTTTAAAATTAAGTACAGTTTTGTTAGAGCTCAATTCAGTGTCACTTGGTCCTGAGCACTACAGGCTACACAGTTTTTTCTAAATGTTATACTCTTGGTATTAAATAAGCTCTTCCCTGTAAATCTGTCCTAAAAACTCAGAATATTTTAACCGTATTGTTGCTTTACATTCAGATATTAGATTTTTTTTTGCTTTGCTGTCAGTCAGGCAAGTCCTGAACAAGAGGCCAGAGGTAGTGCTGGCCTAAAACTTCTCAGTAGTTTTGCGGAGGTTGAGGTCCTGGGCCCAAGGACCTCTTTGGCAGCAGCAGCAAGCAGCAGGACTTTCCAGGGACTTTCCAGGCAGAGTAAGCAGAAGGGCCATCATAATTCTGTTGCCTCTATCTGTTAGCTGTTCTCAGCAAATCCCACCTTTGCCCATGGCTCTAGCTGACCCTGCACAGAGATGATTTTTATTCCACCTATCTATCTTCTTGATGTGTTTATCTTGCCTGCAAAACTTAGGCAGTCCTTGGCTGGAGGGCCAAGGTGTGCTGCAAATATAGACTTGCTTGCAAAAATACTTGCAGAAGAGTAGTTCACTGTAAAGCAACAGGAGAGGGAGGAAGAGGGGAATGTCTCTCCAGAGAGCAGCTGGTAGAGAGGCTAGGAAGGATTGTCTGTGTATCTACATCTTAATGAGGACAAGATTTATCATACTGATTTTCAGATCACTGTTCTTCTCCAGACTCAATCAAAATCAATGAGAAGCTTCCTCTTGTTTCTGTATGTTTACAGTCATAAACGTGTATTAGCTTTCAAGTATATCAATATGTACATATTTGCAGTCAAAAATACAAGCCTATAATACTTTGGAAGAAAACAGAAAAATCATTAAAGTGTTTGAAGATTGTGTATTCTATGTACAGAGTTTGGAAGCATGATTAGCTTCAGCTGCACTTAACGGGTAAACATGAGGAAGAGTTCATGTTTGGAACTATTTTTAAGTGTTCATTAATTTTACAGTCTTTGCCAAATAAGGCAGAATTTATTTACTTATGTCTGACTAACTTTAACTGCTGTAGAGTCCCATAAATTTCATACAACAGTTATGTCTTGGATTTTTTTACTGTGTGATACCACTTCCCCTTGCTCTCTTTTTAATCATCTGTCTCCTGTTTCATATGACAAGCAGTGTTGTCTCAGATTCCTCACCAGCTAGAATCCAGTATTCTCTGGCTGATGCCATATAATGCAATTGACAATAAATTTTGTTTTCCATTAGAAACCTCAGTAGTCAAAACTCAATTAATGTTTCTTGGGATGTTTCCTGTTGTTTTTGCAGGTGCTATTTTTTTTAATCCTCAAACAGAGCTGATACATCAAGCAAGTCAAGTACTTCAATGTATATTTTAGATAATTAAAACAAACTGGTAAAATTCTGCTAGCCCATTTACCTGAAGCAAGTACATTTTGCTGAGGAAGGGCACAGTGTAAGTTGGATGGAATGGGTACACATAAGAAAACCCGTGTGTTACATGTTTGTACCTCCATCCAACAGTAATTTTCAGGAAGATTCATACAATTCATTTTCATTTCCTGTAAAATGGGTTCTCTTTTTGCATTAATCTTCCAGTTTTTCAGTAGATCCACAGACTGGGTATCTGGTTTCCACAAAGGCTGGAACAGATATCTTTTAAGATTGCAGGGTGGCTGGATAGATACATCTTGCTCGTTTGTTGCATAACCCTTGTAGGTTTCTTCTTCTTCAGAATTTAACTCCTAAAATATTTTAAGCCATTCTAATTGCAACATATAGTGAGCTATTTAGATATTCAGCCTGAACTTTGGCAAAAAGAATTGGGTAAACCCATTTCAGAACCATTATGACTGCACATCAATTTCCAGCACTACTATTTATCCAGAGGGAAAATTCAGTGATGGTAGTCATGGGTACTTGTGAGGAGTAGGCAGCCATGAAACCAAGGGATGCACAATATTAGAATATTATTTTTACTTTTTTTTTCCATTGAATAGCAGAAGACAAGACCTGGAAAGATGGACAAACAGAATTTGTGAGAGAACATTTCTCAGTGGCTGGAAAAGTGTTTGAGGCAAGTGACCCAGCTGGCTGACCCAAAGTGGTATGAATGTTGTAGATTTCCAGATTGAATTTTTTATAGCTCTTTTAGGAGAAGTCTAGTTGAAGGAACAGATCAGAAAATAGAAGCAAATGAAATTTGAGCCAGTGTGAGTTTTCCTGTTATTTTTCCAAACTTTTTTTGAACACGTACATTCAGTCAGCTAAAGAACTCCCTCATTTGTCCTGCATACTTCTTTCCACTTGTACAGCAGAGGAAAGGCCAGAGTTTGAAATATAAAATGGTGGCAGCTGTATTCATCTGATTTTCTTTCTGGTTTGCCTTAACATAGTACTGATTTTAGTAATTAGATTATGCACTTGGCCTACCTATAACTGAAATATTTATAAAGTTTTATATAGTCTGAATCTTTTTGTTAGCTATATGTGAAAGAATATTCAAAAGCAAAAATGGAAGGAAATGGAATAAAATACTTAACAAATTGCTTCTGGATTGAATTTTCCTGGACAGTAGATAGGAATAACTTCTTCATTTCTCCCAGTACATGTAGTTTTGACTCAGTCATGCCTCTGTTGCAGGTTGCCCATGCCAGCAAAAGCTGTACCGCTAGGAAGACCAAAACATTTTGCAGGGAGCAGTATGCCTTGGGTCAAATGAAATGTTTGACATTAAAGGTACCATCTTGCCCTCATAAGTGCAATTAATTTTCTTGTTAATATATTAGAATTGTTGTAAGTCCCACAGTGACACTGAAATAAGCACTTGAGCTATTTTTACTGAACACTTGACCTATTGTAGCATTTTATATTTAAGAACTTTATTTTTAAAAAAATAAAATATTGGCCCTATGAAAACCAGAATGAAACAATGTCACCTTCTGAGGCTCACTGATGCTTAGATCAGGGTTTCCTAACAGTATAGTGGGACAGATGCCAGTTTTGGGCACATCCGTGTCCATTTGTGCTGCTCTCTCAATTCAGATAGAACTATTACTGATCAAAGAAAGGGTCCAAGCATTTGCAACCACAGTAGAAGGAGTCTGAACCATCAGAGGCTGAGTAAAATCATCCCACAGGCTGCCAGCTGCTTTCTCTGATCTAGACTGTTACTCTGGCGCTATTTCTTACCAGACCTCATTTCTGCAAGCCTGTTATTTCTTCCATAGCTGGAAAACTGCTGTAACTCAGTGGAAGAGGAAAGATTCCTGTTAACCAGGCTGTCATTCAGCATTAGGGAAGTTGCAGTTAATTGTAACCCTTTGTATTACGAGATCACCAATCCTAGAATATAATGAATCTCAAGGACCTCAAAATGAGAGTTTCTGACAATACTTCTATGCAGGCCGTTGTTACAAGGGCATTAATTCTAAAATCAAGGGCTTGCATCCTCTTTTTGCATGCACAAAGCTGCATTGTTATCAGTGAGATACTTACATGCAAAAAAAAGCTGTGGATCTGTCAGCCTGCCCTGAGGGCTTCTTGAAAAATATCTAGGCAAGCAGCTGATTAGGTTCTTAATGAATTTGAACATTTAATGTTGTCAAACTGAAATTTGACATAATTAAAAGCAATTTTGAAAGTGACCATGCATGTTTTGGAAAGCCGTAATCGTGTAGTAATATTGCTGCAAACAGCCCTATTCCATAATGATGCTAATTTGGCCTGCTCTAGGAGAAATGAGCACCTGGGGAAGTAAAAGCAGCATACCCGAATGCACATATTTCAGAGAGTGGGGAGAAACTCAGATTTTAATGAATATTGATTTTGAGATTGCTGCCTTTTTTAGCTGTTCTTTCTTTTAGTGGTTTCACATCTGTCAAATTTCATTCAGGGGAATGCTTTCGGACTTCTTCTGGTGGGAATAAGTGTTTTGAAATTTTATGCAGGTAATGCTGGCATGACTTGATTTATATTGTTCCTTCAAATGGAGATACATTAAGAATAATTTAGAAAATCCATACTTTGAATAGATTTTTTAAAAAGATCTGTCATGGAAAAGCAGCATCATATAGAGATACTGAGCTAGATTTATATCAAGTCGTCTGCATGCCAGAAGAAATTCAGATGTGATAAAATTGTTTTCTGTTTTGCTTGTTTGAGTTAGCCTGGGCTAACTTTTGCATAGCAGCTGTGCTTTATTTGTGTGTACAAGTGTGTGTACATAAAATGGTTCACAAACAGTATAAACCTCCCACTAACAAATGAAGTTTGAAGGTGCCATTATACCATTAATTAAATAATGATGACTTCACAACTTTTGTAAACAAACTTTCTCAAAGAAGTATCCAATGCAGACAAAAATAGAAAATTTAAGCAAAAACAGGGTTCCATCCAGACAGAGCATAAAGTCAGAACAAAGGCACAGGGAGAACAGGTTTCTATTACATGTCAGTCATGCAAAACAGAAAGAATGCCAGTATTAGAAACACCTAAAAATATGCCTCAAGAGAAAGATGCACAGGAGATGCTGCATTGCCAGACAGCATTGTACAGGGAGTTCAGTGCATGAAATCAGAGAACACTTCCAAGGACAAAAGGCTAAGAGTGATGATATGTTCTGTTATTGAGAGTAATTCTGTGACCACAGCCATCCACTGTGGACAGTAAAAGCATGTGATTTCTTCATCCTCGAACTAAGATTCAAATGGGAGTGAAATATAAAATAAATTAAAAATTACTTATGGGCCACAATTTAAGAACAAGAACAAAAGGCATGCAAATGAGAAATCTGAATAAGGTCAAATGAAAGGATTCAGAGGTTTACCTGAAAAATGGTGGGGTCATCTTTCATAGTTTCATTTATAGGAGGCGAGACATAGGAGTGAGTCATGCTGTCTGAGCTCATTATTTAGACTTCAGAGCTACTGAAGAGATGTAAACAATCCAATAGAATTATAACCAGTAAAATAAATGGACCTATGGAAAAGACTGTCTTTGAATATGAACTTATTCTGAAACAGCCACATGCAGGTGAGAAGAATCACATGTAACAATGATCACGACAGACAAGAAAGCCAGGTGCTAAATATTAGCTTGTACTAAATAGAGTAAACCAGCAAATACTAGAGGGACCTTCTCAACCATGACAACAAATATCTTCCAAACAATGCAGGCCTACTATGCATCCAGGATTAGATGCAAGTTCAGAGCAAAGAAAGGTTAGTTGGGGGAATCTCAGAATCACGGAATGGTTTGAGTTTAAAGGGACTTTAAAGATCATCTAGTTCCAAACCCTGGCCATGAGCAGGGAGCCTTCAGTAGACCAGGTTGCTTAAAGTCCATCCAACCTGGCCTTGAACACTTTCAAAGATGTGACACTCACAATTTCTTTGGGCAACCTATCCCAGTGCTTCCTCACCCACAGTTCATTGGTGCACTTGAATCCATTAGAGTATGAGTATATTACATTTTTGCTGTCAAATTCTTTTTTCATTTGAGGAGAAACAGAAACATAAAACTAATCCAGAATTTTGGTGATCTTTTACCTCTTCTAACAGCTCCTGAAATCTCATTTTATTTCCTTTTCCATAGCTCCTATTAAACGAGCAAAACCCATGGTAACTTTTTAACTGCACTCCAAATAGATTTCAGAGATTATTTTTCTTTGGTGTGGCCAGAGCTTAAATAATGCAGATACCTCTAGTGGATTTTTTTAATGCATACTAAAAAGGAGGACATTTTGCCATCTCTTC
>VXBU01000773.1:0-49105 GCA_013400315.1 Bombycilla garrulus | reverse complement strand
TCCAGGGTCCCTGACACCTCTGGCAAGGCTGAAAAGCCTCTTGACCAGGTTTTGGGTCGGCCAAAGGCATCATAGGAACCCCCTGGGTTCCAACATCTTCCTGCTCTGACCCTGCCAAATGCTACACAGGCTAGAATTTGCACAGGAGTTTGGTTTAGTTTTTTTAGGTTTTTTTATGCATATGCAAATCTTGTTCATTCTTTATTATAATTGAAAATATTACAGCAATTATCCTCCATATCCAACCCATAGTGGAAGGCTGATCTAAGGTAATCTTGGTTTCCTGGACTCATGTGCCCTGCTTTTGAAACAGTCTCTTTTCCATGTAGCCCAGGGCAAGAGTCTACATTTATCTCTGACTTGTTGCTTTTATTTTGCACTTTGCAGTAGGGATATTCTTGAAGTACTTTTTACAATGTGTAGGTTTCCCTCTCCAAAATAAATACATTGGATCACTGTTCTGGTAAAACTCCTGTTTAGAATCTGGACCTGGCTCCTTAGGCTTGTACTTTATGAAATAAAATCATTCCAGTCACAGAGGGCCAGTAAGCAAGAGATCAGGATTTGTCTGGTTCACGGCTTTCCAATTGGATGAAACTATGCTACCAGCATTTTTTAACTGATGATTACACCATTTGAAAAAATCTTTAGGTTTCCAGCCTATGTAGATAAGTATAAAGGAAATCAGAGCAACGTTTTCTACTTGCTGGTCAAACTGGCCTCAATCCTTCAAATAGTTTTGCAGTAGTTAAGCTTTACATACAGCAAAACGGACCCCATTACAGGGCTGGTCATTTTAGCAAAACCAAGTGTATGTCTGGTGAGTGCACAGTTGCAGGGAAGGAGAGAGGCAGGATTAAAGGAAATCCTAAATTGGTTTGGTCCCCTTCACTGTGTAATTCAAAAATTGGGTTGGGGGGAGCTTTTCATGTGTTATATGGTCTAATTTGCAACAGGAAGAATTTCATCAACACCTTCAAGAAGTGCTGTTTGTTCTACATGTGTGGATTGACAGAAGGTAACATTCTCTAAGGAACTCTTGGTAATTGGTGTTCTTATGTGAAAAAAAAGAAGCTGTGTACAATTGGAAAACCCCCATCTAGTTATGATTTAGTGTTGATTTCTGATATACAGAAGAGCCAGCTGTCCTTTTGAACAGGGAACATCCTGCCTTTTGTAAGAGAAAATTCAGAAACGTACAGAACGGACTCAAGAATCATATTGGATGACTGAGCAGAACTGTGGGAATATCTAATATTTCATAGCTTGTCAAAGCTTTGAGTCCAGATTTTTAAACCACTTCCTAGAAGCAAAAAAATATTCAAAACCAATGTCAAGGCTTGGAACTACTGTTAATGTAGTATTAGAAAATTGTTATGCTTGCAAATTTTGTACTTTGGGGAAGTGAACTTGAAGGCTTGAGTGAGGTTTCATTCATCAAAGTGGAAATAAAGGTAAGTATTTTTAAATACTTATGATAATCCATGCTTGTATAAAATGGGAAGTAGTGTTAAGAATCAGGAAAATTATTTTATCTACTGGAATACTGTGTACTGTTCTGAAACCCTTTTATAGAAAGTAAAAACACAAGTATCTCAAAATGGTTATAATAAGGTCATAAATTTAAAGAGTAAAACTTTTTTATATAGATAAAATAAGCTTTTCATACATAAAATATTGTCCTTGATACTTTCACCCTAGGAAATCTCACAGAGAAAAACATAATAAGAACAATGGCTAGAAAAATTTGAGCTAGTAGAAAAATATCACATATGCTTGGTAGTGGTGATAATGATACCAAATTACACAGAGAAGTAGAGTGCTCTCTGTCTTTAAACCAAAATTGTCTGAAGTGATTCTAGAGCTGAGCACAAGTTGTTAAACTCAATATATGAATTGCTGGATGCCATTCCCCAGGTGACATTATGCAGGAAATCAGGCTGCTGGGGTAATAATTTTACTAATCTATGACTCTACAAGATTTTATTGGCAGAATTCTGCTATTCCTGTGTACCTCCTCACAGATTTCAGTATCATTATTAATATCTATCAAAGTGATAGGAATAAATTACAAATGATTTTCTACTCTTTAGCATTATGTATTGTCTGTTGTAAGAGAGAAAGCAAAGTGATCTCTGCATTTCATGTTCTGAGCAACTGTTCCAGCTGTGAGGATTGATGAATCATAGTGTTTTAGGGTGGCCCCTGTAAGTCTGCTTGAAAATATTCATGAGATTTCTGTGGTTGCAATTTGCCCATTAGTGGTAGGATAAAAATAAGCTTCACAGCTGTCATATGTGAAAATATATCTGGGGAGAAGGGAGGGCATCAGAAAATGAGATCAAGCAGTTACTTTAAATTGAGAACAAAAATTTATTCTGACCGATTTGTTTCTAACCCTGATATCTCACATAAACCTTTAATAAGCTTCACTGTTAAGGGAACAAATGTATTTTGTCATTAGGATTTATTATAAGGAAGTTACGGCTTAATTTTAAGACATCTATAATAAATGTTTTCAAGGAAACATTGAAAGAAAGTAACATTAAATCATATCACAGAAAGGAATTCCAAGAAGAAAGAATTATTAAATTGCTGATAATTTATGTGTTGTATTTAGTACGACAAATGTGACAGGTGACATTTGGGGCTACAAGTGGTTGGAGTTCTAGAAAAATGTTTTTTAAAGCAGATGACATAATAGCTATGGTGCAAAGTGAGCTCTCATTCTGTTCTCAGGAAAAAAAATGTCCAAAGCATCTTTGACTGCACAGAGAATTACATTGGTGAAAAAATAACCCGCTCTTAGGTTTCTTCTGCCTGCTGATTTATGAATTTGGACAATACAATATTGCCTTAAAACAAAAATCCAAAATTCATGCAACTCCCTTCATGGACTGGTAACCTCAAATTCATCATAGTAAATGTACTGGGTTAATAATTTACTTAATTTACTTCATTTTAATCACTACTCTGATTTGCTGTTTGGTATATAATTTGAATTTACTTTTCATTGAATTTGCCTTTATAATAAATGATTTGATACATAGCTCTCTCCTGAAAATCACATGACAAAATGGATTTGATTCTTTATTAATCAATGTCTGTTTTTCATACAACATGAACAGACGCAGCTTATCCAGTGAAAAGTTTTGGCCCTCTGCATCAGCAGCAGTATAATTCTCAGTGCAATCAGCATTTCTCTGATGCTAGTTATATATATCTGTGAATTTCAATGTTTTATGAGTCATTGACCTTCTATAAGTTTGCAAGGGAAAGACAGATCCTGGGAGAGTGAATTTAAATTATGATGCCAGTAGTCTTGTGTTTTATAGTCCCATTCAAAAGACCTTTCAGAAGCAGTCAGCAAATCCCTAGGGGTCTGTGGGACACAGTGTGGAAATCATGGCACCAAAGGAAATATTTGCCAGTCTGCAATATGAGGGATAGAGATCTGTGTGTGTGTGTCCTGCAGGACACTGAACAGCCTCAGCTTCAGCTCCCTCCTCCCCATTGCCATAGGCAGACTGAAAGACCAGGATTCCCAATCCACCTCAAAGCATAACTAAAGTACTTTTAATTAAAAATACATGGAAGAGGGAGAAATCTGATTTTGGACTGTGTCTTATCTCCATTCTGACCACAACACACCATTTCAGAGTCTATTTCCAAAGCAGTGTGCTTTCTCTTCAGTGCAGGCGTTGACTCATGCTAAGGAATGTATTCCATTACAGCTTTGCTGGCTTGCACTCTAACTTCATGTAGAACCAGTTAGTTACTGTGGTGACAGCAACCAACAAACAGAAAAAATCATGAACTCTTTCAGTACTGGTCAGAGCAGCTTAATGACAGCATCCATGTTTAAAAGTGTAAAAGTTTCTTGTTTTGCTCTCACTTAAAAGGCGATTTAAGGTGTAATATCATCCTAAGGCCATTTATGTTTCCTCCTGTGATATTAAATTTTTGAAGCCATAGAGACTGTAATCTATAGCCATTCTTTCAAGAAAATCTGGAGTTTATATCCCTAATAACAACTGATCCACAGTTAAACTTGGTGAAATCTCACTGTCTTTTGGAGAGGTATGTGAAGACAGAATGTGAGCTTGTTGGTGTGGATAATATTCATCTAGTGCTGAAATCTGTACAATACTTTTATAACCTGAAATTTGCTGTAACATTCAATGGAGATGTTTGGAAAATAATGCAGAATAAACATAGCATTGCAATAAGCTCAGAGAGGTACAAACTTGCCAAAAATTCACAAAAAAAACCCAAAAAAATCCAAAAAAATAATGTTATGCTGTAATATTGCTGTATTATTGCTCTAATATTTGATTTTATTAACAATTTCAAGAAACACATAGTATGGGATGCTATCTATGAAAAGTGGAGATTTCTTATTTTAAAGAGGAAAGGTATTTTACAAGTCCATTATTCAGTTTTGGCCTTGGTAATGTTCGGATCTGCAGATACCATCCAGTGACAATGAAATTGTTATGAAGTTACTGCAAGGATGCTGAGTTGTTACATGCTCTGTGTCAAAGGAAATGGAGTTTGGGAGAAAAGGTTATGTAGGGCTCTTATATAAAAGGAGGTGTTTGTGTATCAGGAGGAGAATATTGTGTTCTCTTCCCTCAGGTTACATTGTTCAGTTTGAGGAATGAAGAAGCAAGGGAAAGATCTCACTGCAGGTGGTTTTGGCATTTTTGTTCAATCCACTCACCAAATGCAGGGACTGCTAAAATCTGGGAATATGGTCTTGTCCATTGTGACAGAACAGAGTTTCTCTTTTTCTCTTAATGTGCTTTGGTTTAGAAGAGTGTTATAGTTAAAGCTGTTTATGAAAAACTCTTCTGGCTGTGGGACTCCCAGATCTCCTGGAAGTGTCAGGAGAACTTAAGCCAAAATACAGAACCACAGCATAGGCTAAAAAGGATCCTTGAAAAGCATCTTAATTGGGATCTGACCCAATCTTTCATGGGAGAGGAAGTCCAGATGAGATTATCTAGCACCCTGTCCAATTTCATATTTAAACCCTTCATTTATGGGTACTTCATCCTGTCCCTGGGGAGGCTGTTCCAGTGATTGACTGTTCTCACTATAAAAATATGGGTTTTTCCTAATTGAAGATGGAACCTCTGCTGGAATAATTTATGTGTCCCATCCCTTCCCCTCATCCCCCATTTTTTCCAAGTATCTCCTTGTCAAGTGAGAGTCACTGTCCTGTTTCCAAAAGGAAAATGTTCAGCCTCAAATGGTGCAATGCCCTTGGTTCATAAGGCCACTACTGCAGCCTCCAGAGAGGCTCTTTGGCTCCTCCCTGCTTGCAAAAGCACCTGTGGAGGGGGCTCTAGGTAACCCCACCAGAGCAGCCAGCAACATGTGGTCACAAAATGTTCGGGGCTCATCTGAATGTCCTGCCAGCCCCACAGAGATGGCAGGGGGCTCTTCCTGTGCCACTCTGCTTTATCTGCAGGGAGGACATCTGGGATTAGTGGGACACCTGAGCTCAGACAGAGGTGGGATAGAATACAAAAATAGGAATAGGGAGTACCTTCATGCAGGTACCCACTGAGAGTTAGGGGATGCCTGGGCTCACTCACCTCAGAGGAGAGTGGCTGCCACAGTGTGTGAGTACTTTTATGGTTGTGCTTAGATCTGGAACTATATATACATCCATGTGGTTATTCTCATTCATTGCCATTTTAATGGTGTAACTGTCAGATCCATCTGCCATGAAAAACTGTGCATGTAAAAATCAATGTGGAAAAAACAGACTTCCTATGGCATGAGTTGGGGAATTTGGCTCAGAAGTGATAGGTGTGAATATATGTGCCTGCAAGGATGTATTTTTGTATGTGTGTGTCTGTATATTTCATTAATAGATGCTGTATTATTGCTATAGTTAGGTAATTCTCATCCCATTACTTTTATTGCTAAATTTGTTAATTTGTCATGTATCCTCAGGGGACTATATTGACATTGGCAGGATAAGCCTAACGGCTGTTGTGATGTCTAGACAAAAGGAATTAAAGACAGCAGAAATACTTACTCAATATTTTCCTTCTGTGGGAAGTTTCTGTCTCACTCTTAGAAGCCTTTTAATGTAACTTTATTAACGATTTAATGTAATAACAAATGTGTACTGTAATGGAATAAGTGTAAGCATTTTACATGTATTTACAGTTGGCTGGGCAGACTCTCCCTGCCTAACACCAAAGCCAATTTAATACTGTGGATTTGAAATTACACTAGGAGGGTTAAGTCTCTAGGAATTTTCACTGCAAATGAAAAAAAATCCCATCAGTTAGACTGGTACTATGGAAATCCTACACTATTTTGAAAGGAAGAGAAGGTAAACCCACTCTTTGAACAGCAGAAAAAGAACAAAGCAAAAACTTGAATTAGCTCTGTGTGGGCAACATAATCCAGAGAAGATCCAGGGATGCATAAATTCTAGGTCAGAGAACAACCATTATAGTAAAAATCTTGTCTGGGTACCTACCAAACCACCAGACAAAACATCCTGCTGCATCACTCTCATCACAACTACTGCAACAAGAGAATTCATGGCAGGAGTGCTTACAGCTCTCTTTTCAGGTTTGTGTCTTGTTTCTTCTCCCACATCTTCAAAGTTATTTCCATCAAGGTGTCTTCTGTGAAGAGGATCTGAGATTTGTGAAGGAAGTCTGCTTAAGTCAGAAGATGTTCATGGGAAAATGTCAAGAGAAAAGAAGAGTAGAAGATTAAAGGGCAGTTCAAAGCGAAGAGAAAGGATATATTAGTGAAAAAGTCCAGAAGAGAGTGAGGTATGAAAGTTATGTATACATGGATATATATCAATAGATAAAGAGATTTTGAAAAGTTTCCATACTTATGAAGATTGAGCTGAGTGAAACTCATCTCAGTCACCAACAAATAACTCTGTGAAGATACTAACTGTTGATTGGTACTAACTACTCTGTTCACTCTGAGACTGTGAAGGAGATGTTTTGGTAGAACAGCTTAATTAAAATGAAAGAGAAAACCCAAGAAAACACTCACACATTTCTAACAAGGTCTGTTCCCTGCTGTTGCCATCCTATCCCTTCTTTCTGGAGTGGAGATACCTGCTTCATCTCTCTCCTTTCCCTGCCAGTCCCAGTTTGGAAGATCCCACATTGCATTGCAGGAAGCTGCAATCTCTGCGGTGTCACAGCCTGGCTCTGTCTCTATATTTGACAGGTCTTTTTGGCAACATCTTCTTGTTTCCACTCCATAGCTCCCTCTAGTACCGCATGAGCAGATGAGCCTCGCCTGTTACTCTAAGTGCTACACTTTCATGATTGATTACATATCTTAAAATGTGAGGACAATGAAGGAAAAAATAAATAGTGCTTGGCTTTGAAAATCTGGTCATCTTTATCTTTTCCAGCAGAGAAAAGAATGTAGTCCAAACCAGAAAGAGGAAGAATTTAGAAGACTAAATACCAAAGTTTTATTGCCCAGACCTTTTTCATAGAGAAAACATAAATTAAAGAACTGATATATATAAAACTAATGAAAAGGAACATAGAAGAAAGAATTAAACAGGAGAGCTTGGAGAAAGATGTCTCATGAAAAATCTCTTACAAGTGCTGTGTTGTTAAAAATTTTGAAGATGCATTTTGTTCTGGGAGCTGGGAATACTTTTCTTAAAAACATAAAACTCAATCATGACCCAGATTTTGAAAAGGCTTTTCCCTGGCCTTACTAGAAAGGAGAGTCTATGGCGGTTTGGAGGCTGTTTGACAGCCTGGAGCATGGGGCTTAAAATGATCTATTTTTTTGGACTTGATTTTTGAAGTTAGAGAATGCACTGTCAGTCAGCAAACCACAGAACACATGTAACCCAAAACAAAGCTACTAACCAATTTGCAAATGCAGCTAAATACAGGATTGTTCACAGGGCCTATGCATACTGGGGTAAACTCTATCCAAAGGCCATTAGACACTGAATTCTCTGAGTTCCTTTACCTCATTCCTTACTTTTTTTAACATGACAGAGGCTGTTCACGATGCTTATATGAAACCTAGCACACATGTGAATAGATGTATATACAGGTACACATGGCCATCCTTAGCTATGTTTGTTTTTTTTTTTTTCTAAAACATGGTTGTGGCTGTTTTATTATTGTGGCAATGAGTCATCGCCGCAGTGGTGCTTTTAGCTGGGACTCCAGCTGGGACAGACTGTTTCTCCTCTGTCTGACAGGGGTCTGTGAGGGCACTGTGCGAGCTCCTTGTTCTGCCAGTGCTTGTTCCATTCCTTGCTACTGTGTCTCATCCTTCGCAGTAGCTCTGGCACTCACAGTCCGCATTTTCTCAGGCAAGGTTTCTTTTCACTGCTGGCTTTTTAGAACAGATTACCAGGTGACCATAATTGCCATATTATAGTCAAAATGCGCTTTTTTCTCTGTATCAGTGCCTGAAACCTGTCTCTATACACTTCAACTCTCTAACACCAATACTGTGCTCAGTTTACGGACATTTGTAACTGAAAAAAAAAAAATCTGTCGCCAGGTGATATGGAGACAGTGTTTATTTTTTGGGTGAGAAAGGTGCATAAGGTTGAGGTATTCAACTCTGTGGCATGCATTTTATGTGTGTGACACCCACTAACTCTCCATAAGTAATACACCAAGTATTTTATGTGCATGAGTCATATTTCCAGTTGTGTGTTTTTATATAAACCACCGGAATTCATTACAACAGTTTCTCTCATATCATCTATCAACTTCCCAGTCAAGCCCTCAGTATTTTAAAATACATTTATATTATCTTTATCCTTTATTTGGTAGTCATCATTGCATGCTAATAGTTGAAAGATGCTTGTGCAGGTAATTTAAAAAGGCAAATATTTCCCTATAAACAGCAAATTGTAATGACAAAGGATCATCTGTTTATCTTCTCCTCAAAATGTTTTTAGTTTTGTTTTTTTTTTATAATAAGAAAAGTTCAACTAGAAGGGTGTCAAGTGTTGGGGATTTCAGATATTAAATAATTGTGACAGTTGGCAATACTCTGGAGTTTGCAGTACATCATGCTTCTGTATTCCCTGACCTGTGATTTCACATGTTCCTGTTTCAGTCTTTACCAAATCTTTAATTCTGTAGGGAAGTGAAATATCCTGGAGAAATTTTGTTTTTCTGAAAGCAAACTGTTGCTATAGCAAAATGTGATGTCTCAAATTTGACTACAATGGAGGTTAAAGGAGATCAAGATATTTTAGAACATAAATCATCCCTGCAAAATCACTGAAAATGCAGTTTAATAAACACAAGAGGGTGGAATTAGATTTAACTGGAAATTTGCCTGTTAATGAAAAGCATCATTCTTTAGTGGAATCCACCAGCTCATGTTTTCCATTTAAAATTATTTGCATCTCTGTTCCTGGTACAAAGTGTGTATATTTTCCTTAACTGTATTATTGTATCCATCTAACTTAGCAGTTGAGGTTGGCCTTGGAGTGCACAAGGAAGCCACTGGCCCAGATTTGTCTTCTTCTGGACACTCAGGACAGCTGCCCCACTCAGGAGGAAAAATGGAAGGAAAAGAAATGTATTAGTTTGGAGGTGGTACTCAGTTCCCACCTGGTGGCTGGGCCCTCCTGCTCAGACAGCACTTCCCACTGTCCCCTAACCCCTGGTTCAGTGGTGTGCTGGGTTAGAGAGCCATTGGCCAGTACACTAGAGTTGTTTCGCTCTCCACAAAAGCATTTGACCAGGTGAAAATAAATTGCTTTGCAGGGAAAAAAAATTCTATTGAGACTGTATATAACATTGCAAATATTTGCTTTCATCTGGAATCCCAGCCTACAGCTGCCCCTGGCCTCATGGGAGCCTCTCAGTTCCATCTCCCAACCCATCAGTTAAATCACCCTGGCACTGGATTTAGATATTCACCTTTGAAAACCTCCACATGCAGCTCCATATAAACTCTATGACGGAGCATGGCTGGGGGACATCCTCAGGCCAGCAGCAACCCAGCTGGCTTTGTGACCCAAGTATTGTGTCAACGTGGGCTCAGGTTAATTAGCTGTGCTAAGAGGAAGGGCTAATTTAGCTCAGGGGCAGTGTTGCAAGCTACAGAGCTTTATGGAGCCTGTGATGCCACAGCCCTGCGTTAGAAATGCTGGGAGCTAGTTTAGAGGCTTTTGCTCCATACCACATGGCACAGCACAGACATTGCCCTTCAGTCCCAAAGAGTGCACAGTGGTGTGCAATGGTACCTTGAAGTATTCAAATGGCCAAGTAATTTCTAGACCCTCACCTCCCTCAATCTCAGAGCTGGATTTTGTAAAGACTATATTGAATATTACTCCACATAAAAGCACTTTCTGTGCCAGGGGCTGGGTGTTACTCAGCATTGTGGCAGACTCCAGTCAAGAATAAAATGCTGTTTCCTTCTCTTTTTGTTGCCATCAAAGATGTCAAGGAAAGTGCAAGTGGCTTCCAAAACTGTATTTTCAGGTTTTCATAGTCTTAACATACATGTAATGAATGACAATAATTAAAATATTTTTCTTCAAATTGTAGCTTAATTTGAGTACAGACACCATTGAAAAATAAGTGACTACTTCTCACATTTGTATAGCACAGGAAATCATTGAAGCTGATATAAAGGTGCCACACAGAGTTATAAGGATAATACTGTGAGGTAAATCTTTAATTACAACAACACTAAATATTTATCCAACTCTAAAAGACAAACTAATGAACATCTCGAATATCTGGGGAATAAATGTTTTTTATTTTGAATCACAGTGCTGAAATATGTCCTCTTTTTCAACTGCTAGCTGAAAATGGCTTCTATATAATCTAAGGGCTGCTTACTTTACATATTTAAATGCAAAGCAAGCTATGGATAGCCTGTCATAATATAAAATCACTAACCAATCCAGGAATATGTTTTATGTAATCCTTTTGATGAAATGGTTAAACATATTTGAATTGAGCAAAACACCTGAGTAGAGAAGTTTAATGATCAAGTTGAAAGAAACATCTTTCGTATTCGACTCTTTTTCCTGAAGCCCACCAACCACTGAACTCTCCCTGACTTGAACACTGTTCTGCTGTCAGGCTGTCTGCCCCATAGAGAGCCCAAGGTGCCAAGAAGGCACCGCTGTTGTCCATCTTCCTCTCCAAGGTCAGGACAAGCTATTCTCAAACTATTTCTGAGGGACTACTTTGAATATATTCTTTAATAATGGCAATTTTTACATGTCATGTGTGAGCTTCCTATGGAGTTCTTATTTTCCAATCTTATTCTCAGTTTACCAAATAATTTTTTCCACCATTTTATACTATGCTGTGTGTTTTTCACATAAATGGAGTTAAAATAGTTGCCAAGGAAACAAGAAGTGACTATAGTTAAAACAGTCTGAAGTGTTTATTAATCTTCAACTCAAGTGCTGGAATGAGAAACACCTTTTTCAGGGGATTTTACTTTCCTGAATTCCAAACTGGATTGTTTAAATACAGCTGTTCATGTAGTGTGCCTGTCCTTGCAGAATAACACACCAAATTGTGTAGTTCCAGATGGATAATGGTAAATAGAGCTCATAGGGTTAGAAGACAAAGATATTGAGTAAAACCCACCATTGTGATTAACGTGCTCAGGCACAAAATTGGAAAAATTACTGAGTTCCTTAGAAATATCTGTGGTACTGGAAACTTTTAACACATGTTAATATTTTGAAGATAGATGGCATAATACTTCATGTGTCTTTGAATTTTATGCTATGAATTAATTTTTTTTAATATGATGTTATTTCTTACATGCTTTTTCTTCTAAAACCATTAGAAGGAGTACAATCAGACACTAACAACAGCACAACACAATGCAAATGACTTTGTTATAATGCTGTAAGTGATTCAAAATAAAGAAAAATTACAGAAAGCCTTGAGTCTCAAGATGGGTGTGCTCAGACTCCAGGGCAGCCCTGCTGTTGTGCAAGGGAGCCAGGAGGAGTCTACAAAGAATCCTTTCTGGCAATGGAGTCGAGATACAATATCCATGTGCTGATGCTGAGGTTTCACTCCTTGGCCTTGGTTAGTCCCTCAGCAGTGCCTTGAAGCTGGCATTGTGCATCTCAGCAGTGCCACCACATTGGAGTGAGGCCACCCCAGGGATGCAGGGCTGGGGCTGAGATAGAGCAGCATGGGAAGGGAGGCCCAAGCAGGGCCAGTGTGAGTGGAGCCCTTGTTGTCTTGCTCCCCAAGATCCACAGGGGGAGGCTGGGCTGTCTCAGCAACTGGCAGGCTCCCTGGCTTGTCCCCAGCAGGAGCTGGTGAGCGAGGCAGGACCTGGTTTGGCAGGAGGGTGTGTCAGGCTGATGGCCACTTTGGGTGATGCCTCGCTGGGTCTGCGCCTCAGTGCTGCCTGGGAAACTGCCTTCTCCCTCTGCAGTGCCCTCTGGGTGCTCAGGAGAGAGACTTCGTTCTTTTGTGCCACCAGGCATGGGTTGAATCTTCTTTTGTCAGAAGATTGGAAAAGGAGTTCTGGATAAAGGAGTTGTTGCTGGGCTGCCGCCGGACATTAGGTTTTTCTGTACGGTTGCTCAAAGGCAACCTTCATTTTCTTTTGCAGTTACAGGGAGAGCAGCAGTTTGATGCCACATTGTGTCCTCTTTGCTCCAGTTCTGGTTTGCCCTTTAATGTGTTTCTGAGTATTCACAGTGCTTTCAGGTAGTCCCTGCTAAACTTGTTCCTCATTCCCACTGAAGGTGGCTTTGCATGGGGGTATTTTGCAGTTGCTGCTTATCCCAAGACCCAGCCTTTGTACTGCTTAGAGGAAGGGAGGATTAAGTTTCCCTTGTCCTTCTGCATTGCCTAAATCTGGCTAGCAGGGGGTAGGTGCTAGCCAGGGGCATGGCTGCAGGATGGATGCTGTGCTGGCTGGCTGCCCGACATCCCTGCCTGGGCTCTGCCCCTGCAGTGTCCCCAGGAGCCATTCCCTGCTGGGGTGGCGGGGGTGACACTCCTCGCTGTCCCAGCCACCACACCACTCGCTTGCAGGGCTCCTCTGCGTCCGAGTGTAAAATTAACCATTGTCTCTGTGTGCCCAGGGCCAGCTTCAAAGCCTTTTGAAATTGTGGGCATTTTTCTACCCACTTCAAAGGGTCCTGGCTCTTGAGCATGCAGCACAGGGTGCACCAGTTAATTTTTAATCTCTCATTACCTGAAAACTTCTTGTAAAGTGTACCGGAGCATAAGGCTGGGGACGAGCTTGCTGGAACACTTGACAAGGCACAGATAAACACCTGGGATTAAAAATTTCTTCCTTTTCTATTTATCTTTTTATGCCATGCACATGCCTTTTAATCATTCCTTGTAATAATTTACCTGTGTTTTCTGCTGTCCTGCACATTTAGTGCTTGGTTGTTCCCCTTGCAACACCTCGCCCAGCAATCCACAGGATCCAACGGGGTCTGTGGGCCTTTCCTGAGCTGATCCTACATTTCTGAGCAGCCTAAAATATTAGAAACCCTTGGCATACTTGAGTCAGAACCACACCACCACATGCACAGCTCTGCAGGAAGCTGCTGCTGCCGAGGACAGCCCATGGGCAGTGTGCTCACTTGTCAGGGTGCTGGGCAGCCATCCCTCCCTGCCTTCCTGCCCCCTTATCTCTTGCATAGCTCCCAAAGTATCTCCTCCACTGCTGCTTGGGGTGCTTACTGCCACAGGGTAGTTGCTGGCAGGACAAGAAGTTATTCAACAGCGTGCAAGGGCTGCTATTTTATTTGGCTCTGGTTTGTGAGATGTATAAAGATACAATGCAAAATTAAACAAACAAACAAACCCAAAGAAAACACCTTCCCTTTATTTACTTTTCCAAGAGAACTTCATGTCTTTGTTTCATCCAAAGTCCTTTACATCGCCCATTTTACATCTCAACTTCAATAGTAATAAAATAAAGCTAAAAAAACCCCTTGAAAATAAATTTTTGAACTAATGCAGATAGGCAAAGAACATTTTATTTATAGAGCAAGGAATAAATAAACTTATCTCTGAATTGAATTGGAGAGTAGTCTCCCAAAGGAAATAGTGGATATCAAATTGCTTGAATAATTTAAAACTAGGCTGGACAAAACACTTAATAATATATGGCAAAAAAGAATCCTGCCTTGGCAGGAGATGGAGTGGATGACTTAATCAGTCTTTTCCTCTCTAGCTTGTATTATTTCATGGTTTGTTACTGTAGATGACTCAATATTAACAATGCTTATTTTCTTACAACTGCTTGCTGGAAGACAGTGTATCTCCATGTCCCTATGCTTTATTAAATATCCCCACTTACCGGAAAGCATTGGAGGTGCTAAGCAGTTTTTAGGAATATTGTGTGAGTGTCTCTGTTTTAGGGCTGCATACATAAGAAGAATGGCAAAGCCATCTGTCAGCTCCATCCTACAAAAGGCACTATAAATGTCTATCACTATCATGCTTTTTCCATCACCACAAATTACAGTAAAATTCTTTGTGGAGTCTTTTCAAAAGCATTGAAATTGGGTTTGTATCACTAAAGGTAAAACTCACTTTTGTTTCATGAACACAGTGTAATGTGGCAGAGCTCTGTGAGACAGGGAAATCCACAGTCTGAAGCGGGTCCTAGATAAAGTACCATATTCTCTTTTGAAGTGTTTATAAATGACATTAAACGTGATTGGCACCTCTTGTTCTATCTTATTTGGCCATAAAGGAGCTTCACCCCTCCTTGTGTAAAACGCACTGAAAAGCATGTGGGCAGAGACATTTCACCACAAATTTAGGAAGTGTTTGTTGGACATTGGGTAAGTCAGAACGTACATTGCTAGGGAGAAAACAGATATAAACCAAAAACTACACAACTAGTACTTCACTTGACATTAAATCTGTACTATTAAGAAAACAGACAAACTGATCAGATAAACACAAATGACAAATATAGGAGAGTCTTCCTTGGTTTGGCAGCTAGATGAGATGAACTCTAGGAGACTTACAGGAAAGAAAAAGACTCAGTTTAGAGAGAAGGAGATGGGTAACACAATATAAAAATATATAAATGTAAAAAAGAAAAATTCTATAGCATCTATAGCATATTCTACACATTCTTCTATGTAGGAGAAATGGACTTTCAGAGAGGGAAGCTTAAGTTAGAGACATAGAGAATCTTTCTAATAGAATACTGAAGAACTGGAATATTTTGCTTGGATAGTATGAAAATCTATATCAGATGTCAGACAAATATCCATTTAGAATTATTTAGGTGTATTTGATATTACTTTGGGCCAAAGCACACCAGATGATTTCTTCATAGTCCTTTCATCACTGCTGTTTATGAATTTGTGAATTAATAGAGAACGCAAGTGTGGAAAGAAAAGTCCTGGGAGGATACTTACAACAGGGCTTATGAGATTGGCATGGAAAAGGCTTCCATGCAATTATTTATAGTGTTCCCTGATTTTTACATTTGTCATACTACTAGAAGAAGACAGAAATTGGCATTTTGGAACCATTATAGAGTTTTTTCAGTTGTCATGTTTGGCATTGTAATTGAGAGCACAGAAAAGACATGAGTGCCAAAAAGGTGCATTTACAGAGATATTGAGAAGTCTGTGGTGGTCCTCATCTGAGGATCCAAAGGCTTCTGGAGTATGTCATTTGATTTCCATGATGGGGTTACAGATAGGGAGGGCTGTGCTTATCAGAGGAAGGAAGATGCCAGCAAAGAAGAGGTGGTGTAACCTTGCCAGTTCTGTGTCTGTGGAAAGTATTGTCCCAATCATTCTCAAACTCTTCTCTTTGCAACACCAGCAGGAGTTATGTCAGTGCTTTTTCACCATGTTAATATGTATTGGCTTGTGGCAGAGGGCACATTCCATGTACAAATAGTTCTAAATCATTCCATTTTGATATCTAGGTTACCATGGAGAAAAGTCCTCTTAGCTTATTGGTTATTTCTGCTCCATAAACCTTCAATATAGCTTTAGGCTATCAGAGTTTCACAATCACAATTCTACAAATGTCTGAAAAAGGCTGGAAACAATCAGTACCAGATATGTCGTGGATCTCCCTCTCATTCATGCATATTTTCAGAGGATCAAAATGAAAATGTGGTAGCACCTATGATGGAGAAGCAAAATACTAGCTATATCTAAAGATAACATATCTGATTTTGTCATTACTATAAGCTGTTTGCAGTTTCTTTTTAAAATTTATATACCATTTTGATAATACTCAGCATAAAGAGCTGGCTGTTCTGGTGAGAATATGGGCATTTTTTGCTATTTCCTTATGCACAGAAATATTTGTGGATTTTTTTTTACCCTTACATGGGATTTATGTCTTCCCTTGCTTTATTGCTCTCCTTTTAGTTCACTGTGTTCTCATCCTGGAAGGCACAGCCTAAGTAACCAAATACAAACTGTTCCCTCATCAGAGCTGCCACCCTTCACTGATATCAACAAGCATAACTATCATAGTGATGAATTCCATAAAGTGAAGCAGAAAACAGATCCCAGAATGCTATCTATTCTCTGCTGTGCCAAAAAGCTCTGGTTCATTGTTCCCCACAGCTATGCTAGTATTTTTTCAACAGTTACTTTTACTAGCCAAGGCTGAGATATTTGGAGAATTCCTTGGGTAAAATAAAATAGTTGGTGGAACAAACAACTTGTAGCAGTGTCACTCTTATTTCCAGATCACTTATTTTTCCCTCTATACCCATTAAAGCCATTGCAATACTAACCTCTTATAAAGATGCACTTCACAAAATTATTTGGCTGTTGATGTTCTAGGCCCATAGGGTTCAAAGCCTATTAATAGCGGCAAATATAAGTGGGTTTTTGTGAAGTTACATGTTCACACCCACCCTTCTGTGTTCCTTTCCTTTCCTTTCCTTTCCTTTCCTTTCCTTTCCTTTCCTTTCCTTTCCTTTCCTTTCCTTTCCTTTCCTTTCCTTTCCTTTCCTTTCCTTTCCTTTCCTTTCCTTTCCTTTCCTTTCCTTTCCTTTCCTTTCCTTTCCTTTCCTTCTACTGTAAGAAATTAAACCATATCAGATTTCTGGAAATATATAAAGAAGACTTCCAGAGATCATCAGATCCTCCTCTGAAGTTTCAGAGGAGAGTGGGTACCAGAGGAGGTGAAATTTATGGGAAGCAACTGTCCCTTCTTAGCTGTGCATTAGAAATCCTCCTGTGAGAAGAACTCCATGTACCACAGAAACTCGGAGGCTTTGCTCATGAGTCATGAGCAGAAGTTGCCTGTGGCTCCCAGGATTGGCAGTGACCCAGGGTGGGTGATGTGGGTGAGTGCTGGGGCCAGCAGGTCACAGGAGCATGGATGGAAGCCCCAGGAAAACACCCCACAGCCTCTGGTGGTTTCTCCTGGAGATGGCGATTTAGGTAACTTACTGGTCTGCGTTTCAGCTGCTTGCAACAGGGTGGTGACATCTGATTTACACTGTAATAAGCCTCTAATCTTCTTCTTTAGTTCAAAAATAACAGGGCACCAAAAATTGTCTGTGCTGGACTTTTTCCATTTACAAGTTTAAACAAGTCATTTTGGCTTCTCTGGTTTTGATGAAAATGAGGAACAGCCACACATAGCCTCTTCAAACCAAATCAGAACAAAACACAATAAAAAACAATTCATGCTTCCAAACAAAACACAACAAAATAAAACAACAACTAAAAAAAATCTCTCTTGTGTTTGGAAATGTCTGCGAAAGAGAGGCGCTAGTGCAAAAATCTCCTTATTATAATGAAGTAGTTCTCCAAATGTTATATAATGACCAAGCTTGCCAGGAATATAAGATAGATCAACATTCACTTTACATCATTACCACATAGCTGCAGCTTCAAAAAGAGGCTAAATTAATGTAGGAAATAAGAATTAAGACCCAACTTTTTATTTCCTATATATGAAATATGTCATCACAATTAATTTCGAAATATAATTCCATTTATTTCTTGTTAACTAGAAGGCACCAATAGTGACATTTGATCAGATACAATATACTAATTCAGATAAAACACTTTACTTGGGTTTAAATCAATTAATTAAGTATAAGAAAGACTGAGACTGTTTCAGATAAACTAATACTAGTACTTCGAGGTCCAGCATTGTAAGTACTGCACTGAGTACTGAGTGCTGTGGCAGCTTACTCTGATGTCTGTGGGGTCATTGCAGACTTGATTTTTGTGTAATGTTAGTCCATAAACTGCAAAAACAATTGCCTGCTCTACAGAAAGAAACTTATTTCCTCTCAAATATAAAAAAAGAAGTTTTAAGCCGCTGAAAGAAAATGTGATTATCAAGCACTCAGCACTTACAATTCCACCACTAAACCATGTCTCCAGGTACCACATCTACACATCCTTTAAATACCTTCAGGGATGGTGACTCAACCATTTCCCCGTACAACACGGTCCAATGCTTGACAACCAAAGTAATTTTTCCTAATATCCAACCTAAAACTCCCATGGGACAGCTTGAGGCCATTTCTCCTTGCTCTATGGCATGTTACCTGGGAGAAGAGGCCGACCTCCACTTCGCTAGAACCTCCTTTCAGGCAGTTGTAGAGAGAGGTAAGGTCTCGTCCCAGCCCTCTTCTCCAGGCTAAACAACACCAGCTCCATCAGCTGTTCCTCACAGGACCTGTGCTCCAGTCCCTTCCCCAGCTCCACTGCCCTTCTCTGGACTCGCTCCAGCACCTCAATGCCTTTCTTGAAATGAGGGGCCCAGAACTGGACACAGCTCTCAGGGTGTGGCCTCACCAGTGCAACAGGACAATCCCTGCCCTGGTCTTGCTGGCCACGCTATTGCTGACACAGACCAGGATGCCATTGGCCTTTCTGGCCACCTGGGCACAGCTGGTTCATGTTCAGCACCCCCAGGCCCTTTTCCCCAGGACAGGTTTGCAGCCACTCCTGTCTCCCTGTAGCGCTGCCTGGGGTTGTTGTGACCCAAGCGCAGGACTCAGCACTTGGCCTTGTTGCGCCTCACACCATTGCCCTCATCCCACCAATCCAGGCTGTCCAGACCCCTCTGCAGAGCCTTTCTACCTTCCAGCAGATCAACACACATGACCAGCTTGGTGTCATCTGCAAACTGACTGAAGGTGCCCTTGATCCGCTCATCCAGATCTTCAATAAAGATATTAAACAGGACTGGCCCCAGCACTGAGCCCTGGGAAACACCACCAGTGTCTGGCCCCCAGCTGGATTTTGTTCCATTCACCACCAAGCTGGGCTCCACCACCCAGACAGTTTTTTTACCCAGCCAAGGGCACATCCAGGCCATGAGCAGTTTCTGCTGGAGAATGCTGTAGGAAATGGTGTCAAAGCTTTACTGAAGTCCAGGTAGACAACGTTCTCAGCCTCTCCCTTCTCTGCAAAGCAGGTCACCTTGTCAGAGGTCAGTCAAGCAGTACCATTGCCCAGAAATTTTCAGTGACTATATAGTAAAAATGTTAACAATGTTCTCCCTCTTTAGCAAATATTTGCTGATGGATTTTTCAATAACAATATGTCTTTTCAGGATAAAATCACATGAAAACTAAACATGTTATATTCTGTGTGGGAACACTAACAGTTTTCCATCTTCGTTAAAGCTGGGTTAGACACAAACTTTTTGCTGTAGTTATTAAATCACATTGCATGTTTCCGTGTTGATAGGTCTGGACTTCATCCAGAATGCTATTCATACAGAGGGCTGTGTAATTTCTGAAACTGGCTAATTTTCAAACAATGTTGTTCATCTGTTTTTTTGGATGCACAACTGTAGGACTGATGGATTTATTTTATCAACAGGATATATTAATTTTGCTAGTTTCCATGTGCAATGTGGCAGAGTCAAAATGGCTACTCAGATAACCATGAAACCTGAGTTGTTCGATTAGTCTGAACTCTTTAAAAAATATTTCTCCTGGCTTATATTTCTCCTCCCTGATTCCATTCACTGCCTTCTTTCTTTTTGTATGGACAGCAACAGTTTTCCATACAGGAATTATAACATGGCCCAAGAGTCTTTTTAGCTAATTAACCTCTTTCCATAGCATACATGCAGCCAAATGAGGTCTCAGGAGTGAATGAAGAGTTTTCCTTCTAGTCCTTTCAATAAAACTGCAGTTTAAAACAATAGCAATTTTACACCACCTATTTTTTGCACTTCATTTGAGCAAAAGAATTTCCAGATAAATCCACTTCTTAAATTTTGGGAGAAATTTCTGGTGAATGCCACACATGAAGCAAGACTCATCACAATGTTGCTCATTGTTGAGTTTAGTTTCGTGTTCCCGCTCAATTGCTGACTCACCCTCTTTCCAGCATGTGCAAATATTTGGTTTCTTTCTTTTTCTGGAGCATGTTCTGTAGAGCCCACTGCTGTAGTATCCAAGCAAATTTTCAACATCAACAAAAATATTAGCAATGCAGTAGAACTTTGGTGACATCCCTCTTTTAAGGATCTGAGACTGCTCAACCCAACCATCTCAGCATTCACACTAAACAACTAAGTGCTATTCTGTTGTTTTTCACAGAAGAGAGAACAGTGGCATATAGCACTGAGAAATCTCTTAGTTCAGGTCAGTGGCTGCAGAGTAAACCAGAAGTGATGTAAAACCTCCAGGCATACTAAAGGCAGAGCTGAGGTCTGCAATCATTACAGGCAGTTTTACAAAACTTATTTACAGTCAAATATTTGATGCTAACAAAAGCGAACCAGTTGGGGTAAATTTCTTAATGTCTGTGGTTAATCTAATGCAGGTTTTCCAGCAGTTCAACCACATTAATGAATAAATCAGGTTTTGTTTCCTTGCAAGTCCTTTTTTTTTAATAAATCTTCCTTTGTCTGGCTGTAATCTGAAGCTCATTCTTGATGAGAGTGTTTAAAATAGAATGTCATTCTCCAGCAGCTTGATAGTGAAGCAGACATCTGGTGCTCTTCTGCTACTTCATGCTTTTCAATAAACTATCAAAGACTTCAAGATATGCCTTAACACAAACAGCCCCTATGGAAAGCCTAGAGGCAGAATCCTCCAAAGTCAAATGACCCCTTGTGTTCCTGGGTCACTAAATTCTGATACCATGGCCATGAAGTCCCTCTTCTGGCTGCTTTTTCCTTTCTTCTACCTCCCTTCTTCTGCATCTTTTCCAATTGTCTCAGCAAAGAGTAGTTGTACTTACTCTTCAAGAGTACCTCTGATTTTCCCAGAACAGAGCTGATCTTCTGGGAATAACCTTACTCTACCTGGGTGATCCTCAGAGTGCTGAATGGACACAGTATCGTACCTCTTGAGGCTTTCCCTGGAAAATCTAAACATTCCTGCATACATTGAACTTAAAAAAAAAAAAAAACAAACAAGGTAAAAAGCCTTTCACCAGAGAAAGGATTATTTTTTGTTTCCCTACAATCATTGGTTTCTACACCAATCTTTTTCTGAGTCAGTATGAAATTACTGTCCAGCCTCCAAAAACACTCTTGCTTGAAATGTNAAAAAAAAAAAAAACAAAAAAACCAACAACAAAAAAAAAAACAACAGGTAAAAAGCCTCTCACCAGAGAAAGGATTTTTTTGTTTCCCTATGATCATTGGTTTCTACACCAATCTTTTTCTGAGTCAGTATGAAATTACTGTCCAGCCTCCAAAAACACTCTTGCTTGAAATGTCCTGTCCCTTGTTCCACAATTTGTAATACCCAAATTATAAAAAGCAGCCAACAAAATAAAAAACACTCCTCACCCCTGTCCTCCATGAAACAAAGTGTCTTTATAACACTGAAACTTTTATTGCTGCTGCCAAGGACAAACACAGATTTCTGCTAATTAGAATCCATTATGAATCCTTTCTCAGAAGCGCCTCTGGAAGACATGGCTTGAGTGCTCTCTGGAATCAGCCATGGCTCCCAATGTCTCAGGCCTGGCAGAGCGCCTTCCCTGTTACTCAATAATCACTAGGCATTTCTTCATGCCCTGGCCCCTGTGAAGAACACGCTGTTATTCTCTGATGCACGGAAGGTGCATATTACAGCACTGTTAAGGTGCTGCGGTTTATATTTTCACTAAGTATTTGGGTGGAGAATGCTTTGTTGTTATTCAGTCATCTTGAAATCACTCTTAATGCATGTCAACTCAACCAAAGATGCAAATAAAAGCATTCATTCATCGAAACCAAGCAGACCATGCAGCCTAAAAGGCTTATGAAAGACAGATGTGAAGAAAAGAGAGGAAGAGTCCACTTAATCTGTTTGAAGTTTGGGACAGCTGAGGGAGCATTGCATAGGCAGTGTGACCACATGCAGAGGGAACTTTTCTGGATTGTCACCAGTTTCAATACTAAGGTGCAGACCAAGTATTGCTCATATATATTCCAGCTGCAAAAGATCTAGAAGGCTTCTGTGTTGACTTTTTCTTCAGGATCTTCTCAGTCTGACACACAGCAGATCATAAACAACTGGCTCTCCCCATTTAGTGCCCAGGCACTTCTCTTCCTCTGTAACCCTTGTATCTCTTGGGCTGTAATAGCTGCAGCTGGTCAGGCAGTGCCCAGAGCCTTCCACCAGTTTCCCAACAGATGTGAAAGGGATGAACTCTGACCTGAGGAAGACTATGCTTGGAGGCAAGGAGTTGCAGGAGAAAATATCTTTAATGTATTGACATATGGCAGCTTCCATAAGAGAGGAAATATTGATTCAGTCCATGGGCCATGTGGCTCGGTTTTCTCCCTCTCTCTCAAAAACTGAAGTAGATCCCTTCGAAAAATGAGTCAAAGCAAACTTCCTTTTCTCTCCTGCAGCAGCGCCATCATTTGCATTTCAACTGATTTCTTGAGCTTTGAAATGACTTGAAATCAAATGGTTTGCTTCGTGGCTTATTTAGGAACTCCCAGGATCTCCTTTCCAGGTTCTTGGTCTGTCCCTCCTGAACCTACATAATCTTCATGCAAACATTTCCCTCTGCTTTGTTTATGTCTTGCCAAAGCACTGCATAACATTTGGAAGATTGCCAAGTGTGCCTCCAGCCAAGCCTACTTTAAAAGACCCCTCTGAATTTCATTTGCACAGCTGCAGCCCCAGCACAGAGGAAGATTAACAGCACGTGTACCTTGAGCCCTCAGCCGAGCTCCGTGTAGGAGCTGAGAACTTCAGTGAGAAACACACTAAAAACTGCAGGAGTTATTGCAGACAGGAGAAATTTCAGAAGGAGAGGGCTTGCACATATTATATAGATATGTATTATACATGTATATAATAGACTGATTGTAGTTAGTGGAGAGATTTAAAGGACTTCAGCAAGTTTTTGATCAGATCATACACTCTTTTTAACTTTGGGTACAAAGCTTTTGCCAGGACAAGGTAAACTGGTTTAAGTATTTCCTGTGACTCATTGAAAAGTAAATGACCTATTTAATGCAACTGCCACGTTCATTTCAATGGATATAATCTAACACCAGCCCAATGACACAGGCACAATTATATAAATCACTGCTGAGCTAGTAGCAGCTGATAAGATAATTGCTAAAACACCATTTACAGGAAAGTAGTCTGTGTGAAAAAGCAGTGCTGGATTGATGCTTATTTAATTGCTGTGTGACTTCAGTTTCTGATTATTAACCTTACCTGCCTAATTTAAATAATGGGATGATGTGTGCTTTTCTGTGTCAAAGAGAATATTACCAGATGCTGGTCTCAATATAGAAGGAAATACTTGAGATGTAGTTAACTGTGCAGTTACTCTGCTTCTAAAAATTAGCATTTTTGACCTAAAAGTATGTTCCACTTTTAATGAAACACAGAAAAACTTATCATTGAATTTCTATACCTTCTACCACAGCTACAGAATGATCATGAAATAAGAAAGTGTTCCAAATATCATTTAAAATACCTGCAAACCCAAACTGGGGACCCAAAGTGACAATTGCTTCTCTGGATTATTAAAATGGAAGATTGAAATTCTTTTTTGGTAACCTGCAGTCATAAAATTTAATCGGGTATGTATAAGAAGTCAGTTTGATACCTCCTCGATACTATATAAAATGAAAACAGAAATGTCAAAAGCATTCTAATTTCATCCTTGTCTCTCAAATAAAAATTACAGAATTGCTTTCATGTGGAATAACAAAATTCAGCCAAAGTTCTTAAAATGTAGGTGAGTTGTAAATCAACAAAAAAACTGTTCCCATGATTGCTAATTTAAGTGAAACCTGAGCCACTAAAAACCTAGAAAAATGTCAAGGTCCTTGCCAATAGCTTTGATTAGCAATGAAAAAGGGACACAAGAACAGCCTAATGGTAGGAGGAAATCAAATATTAAAGAGGAGCTATTGATTTAAATGTGCTATTGCTACACTAAGTAGCAGTAGGTATTGACCAAATAGTAGCCTATATGTTTCTGACAAACATCCACCAAACTACTAGTATTTATGATTTTCCCAGATGTCCTGTAAATGCCACTTATTCTCCATTTTTTGGATTTTTTTTATTTTACTTTTTTTTTTTTAATCTGGGTTTTAAAAACAGAATAAAGTATGAGAATGAACACACCAACCTCTTTGCAAATCATTACACAGTAATTTATGTTCCTGGGTTTAGGAATGTAAGAAAAGGGAGAAGATAATATGCATTATTCTTTTTTATATTCCAGTTCCCAAGGAAAGGCATCAGAGTGTAAATATATCCTAGGTGTAAGGTTGTGCAGCTGTGAGTTATGAGGATGCATAACTTTGCCAGACACTGGGGATTTCTCCAGCAAGACAAGGAAGAGGAGATGGGAAGTCCTTCCAGGAAGATGAGATATCCTTTGATTGTTCCCAGGGCTTGGATCGCAGGAAGGGGGAATAAGTAAAAAGAAGCAACCCTGAGCTTACCTCCTGACTGGTGTTCCTCTGCTCCATTCCAAACTTAGATGTTTTCAGCAGAAATGCACAACTGCAAGGCTTCACTGCCTAGCTCGTACAGCAGATGCCCATGCCAGGGACATGTGCACATCATAAGAAGATGGCACAATCCTACCAAGCACAAGGTTTAGCAGGAGAGCAGGTCATTCGAGGGTGCAGTTATTTCCCAGATAAGCACACGGCGTGTTTGTCCTCCAGCCCTGTGCCCCTGCTGTGCGTAATTACAAAACAAATGATGAGGAGAAAGTCACCTTTCTGATAGACTGAACCTCTTGACCATTACAGGACAAAATTAATTACTTCAGCGACTTCTGTGTGGTTTAATTCTTTGCACAGATATGGAAGAATTAAGGACTAATTTTATTATTGAGCAAAACACCAGTGGAAATTATAGACAAACTGAACTCCAGCAAGTGCCAATCCTATTTTTCACTGACTAAATCTTGTGTATTGTACATCAGCTTCAAATATTTGTGTAATTATATTGTGTTGCAGAAAATCAGCTCAGATATTTAACTAATTACTATGAGGTTATGAACCTAATTTTTAATTAAAAAATAAAAAAATACAACTTTAATGTGAATTAAAATGAAAAATTTATTCTTTACAAACTGTAATAACTTCTAATTAGAAGAGCACAATGAGTGCATAACACACCTCAGTGAGGGCTGGAGCTGTCAACAGAAACCTTTAGGATCTATTCTGCAAAACACTGTTAAAATTCAAGATTTTCCAAGTGGAAAACTTCACATGGACACACATATATTTTCCCATGACAGTTTGTCTCCTTGGAATCTCCATAATGAGTTGTGATTGCAAGCTGAGTCATCTTTAGGGCCTAACATTTTCATCGGTGGCAAGTAATTTGTAATTGTTTTTGGAATCCTCCAATGCAAACATCAGAAAAAAACCACACAGACTGCATATCCTTATTATTTTTGGTAAGTAAACTGGAAACATTGTGGAAGAAAACTACTGATAAGAGAAATTCAGTTGTTAGAGCTTACTAGAAAATTCATGGCAGACGTTTCATAATTTGAAGATGCAGATAATTTCACAGGGGAGTGTAGGTATTGATTGCCAAAAGGAGGATGTTTTATGCGATTTCAGAATCAAAGAAAATAAAGCAGTATTTTAAATATCAACGCCTTCTAGAACCAAGATGAGCATTCTCATTATACTGAAGGGGACTTAATGCATTAATAAGTCTGTGAATCAGTGAATCTCTCAGATAATTATCTACAATTCTACATGGCATTTTGAGGCTTTACTTTGTAACCTCTAAATTTGGGACTCTGAGGATTTTTTTGCATGCTTAGTCTGTACTATAATGATGATAGGGATCTTTGTGGTGTGCTGAAATGTGAAAATCAATGTACTTAGAGAAAATAAGTATAAATAGGAAATAATAATAGAGGAGTTTATTTAAGCGTTGGAGAAAGTAGTATAAAAATAGTTTCACACTAGCAGTGATGCAGACATGATGAGCTATCTTGTAAGTGCATTAACTCTGTGACTCTGTGAATCAGATAAATGGCTAGAACTCCACGTAACAGTCAGTGACTTCTTGCTTTCTTCCTGTAGCCTCTAAAATACTTATATTTTAACTCTAGGTATTTTTAGCATAATTTCTTTCCTGAGAGTGATATGACAAGTAAATAATGTAGAAATCAATGAGGAAGAAAAGTACTCCTTTCAGATTCACCTTTGCCATCATTAGCTGATTTGCAGTTGTGGCACAGGGACTGCTGTGATGAGAGCAGACATGGAACAATCTTTTCAGGAATAAGATCAGAGGTGCTTTAGTCTGGTATATTAAAATGTGGGTGCATGTACAGAAGTAGATGAACGGTGTTTCATTTTCAGATGAAAAAAAGTCTGCAAACATGTTTCTGAATTTTGCCTTGACTTTTAAGTCAAGGCAAAATTAAGAAATGAAGGGGTTAGTTTGGTTTCAGAGAGTTACATGAGAAAGAGGATGATTATTTACTCCTAGATGCACCAAGGGAAAGTAGTCCACAGACCCTGACACTGTGCTCTGTAGCTGAGGGATTCACGGTGGTAAGTTTTTGGCCTGCATATCCTTAATAGCGAATGAAGTCCCAGACAGGATGTACTCAGGAAAAGACATGGCCAAGCTTCTCAACAAGCTCTGCAGAGCTGGTATTTTTCAATGAGACTAAATTTGTCTATTCACACACATGGTGTTATTTCTGGTGCTGTCCTGTGCAGAGCCAGGAGCCAGACGATGAACGTTGTGTGTCCCTTCCAGATCAGGATGCTCTATGATTCCATGATTCTATTCTATTCCTTTCTGGCTCAGCAGAGACCTTTTCCCTGCCTGATGATGCACAACACACTCATCTTTTTCCCACAGACTGAGTGGCATGGTGAAGCAGCTAAATTGCACAGAATGCAGAGGACAAAATTCTGTCTCTGTTGTGGGCAACATGGTCACCTACCCGTGCTGGACTCCCATTCCTCTCCAAATTATCTTAAGACATGTTTCTGTCCTTTCCGCTTTGCTCTCACCACTGCCATGCCTCTCAGAGATGCAGCTAGTGGCAGAACAGTCCTTGCACACAGAAATTCAATCGAGGTGGTCACTGCCTGGCACACAGGACTCCCTACAATGTGAGTCACACCTTTTCCTTTATCAGCTGTTCCCACCCTCTAGGGCATGAAATATGAGTTAAAACTGTTATGTTTTTGTTTGTTTTCCATACAAAATAGTATGGATGAGCAAAATATTTTGTGGGAAATGTTTCATCAAGAAAATTAGATATTTTCCAGGATACTGCAAGCCTAAACACTTACTTATTTTGACTGAAATTTTTTGGGGATAATGAAAACGTATTTCTACTTTTTAAATTATTTAGTGAATATTTTTCATGTTCTGACACATAGACTACCAAGTTTTTCTCACAATATCTACCAAATAATGCAGAACAGAAAAATATGGGGAAAAAACACATTAAATTTGACACAAATTAATTCGGACACAAATTAACTCACCTGAAAAATAGGACATAATCTTCATGTGTGTATCCATCTTAATAAACAGTAGCCATTTTGCAGAAATCTCTATGGGATTGTCCAGGGAATTTGTTGTAACCTGTGGTTAATCATTGATCATCTTCCTATGAAAAACTGCAAGTCCATGACTTGGTGAATACCATATAGGAGAAGAATGTAATAAGTAAATATTTAGCCACTACCTTATTATTTCTATTCGTATCATGTAGAGCAAACAGACTGTGTACCAACTGCCACTTCCTTAATAAGGAAAAAAGCTAGTAAGGGCCAATAAAATTATTACAGAATAGGTTGCATATTTTTCATGCTTTAGCTTCACTTATTATATTAAGCCTCTTCTACTACTGCATAGTTCGGGCATTGCTTTTGTTTGCAGTACAGTTTGTACGCTTTTTTGAAGAGTGTTGGAAAACATCTGTGAAGGACTTGCCTCAAAAAAGGAGTGAGGACTTTAGAACTACCTCCAAGTATATAAAAATAAGTGCCTGAGAAATGTTCTGGGCATTTTACCTTTGGATTTTTTTTTTAAATGTTGTTTCCAGTATACAATCTGTGTGCTTTAAAATGTTACGTGCTGTTATTATGAAAACAAAGAGGTCTACAATGATCTCATTGCATGATTTATAATTATAAATGTAACCACAGATGCTTCATTTTCTGAAGATCCTCCTGAGAATCAAAACGCAAGAAGTTGACCTTAGCACCTGCACCCAACAACAGTTTTGGAAATATGTGTCATTATATAATCAACATGAGCAAACCATTTAGTCAAAATTGGGAACACCCAAAGAGGCTGTGCACACTCAGATAGAAAGACAAAGAACACGGGTATTGGTGTATTATAAAACACATACGATGCAATTTTTACATAGAGTAAAATGCTGAAAATACTCTTTTAAGTAACTTCAGCTGTAACCTAAATTTTTTTACAGTAGAATGTAACTGTAGGTATATTCTGATTCAGTGTTCTCTTTTACAAACTACCTGCTCTAATATAGTCTGGCATACAGCAACAAGAAACTCAAGAATGCACTTAACTTGATTAATCAGTATTTAATAATAATTCTTCCTTTTTTCTCTTGCTTTAAAGCTCTTAGACATCTGGGCAGTCAACTGGAAAAAAATATTAAACGTATGTGACTAATCATTAATCCCCATTAATAGTGACAAGGCAATAGTCAAATGAGATACACTTTGAAAAAAAACAAATAAACAATAAAACAACCTGAAATTTATTTCCTAAGCTCTTTGGCACAAGATAAAAGTAAAATATATTTACGGTGATCACAGCAAACCTGTGAATTATTCACAGGCCCCTTCCTACCTATGTGAATTATTCACAGGTAGGAAGAAGATTTTTTAGCCATAAACATGGCCTTATAAGTCTCACAAGAGCAAGAACCTCCCAGGTGGACCCTCAGTAAGAGCAGTGTCCTGTGTGTTCAGGAGTTGTCTCAATCCACTTGGCTTAGCTCAGTGGGAGTGTGAGCCACCCCAGCTGGGGAAAGAGCTGCACCCTGGTCTCACCTGCCTAAAATCTGCTGGACTAAACATCATCCCCAAGTTCAAGCATCACCTGATGACCACCTAGCTTCAGTTTAGCTAGTGCTTGACAACAGATACTGCCTGGTGAACGAGAGCAGTGCCAGGGACACATTTGAGCTGTAACTTCAGATAAGAAAGCATGAAAGGTAAGCGAAACTGGCATAGAGCAGAAAGATACAGTTTAAGGTCACATGATAAGACCAGTGATAGCACAAAGCCAGTTACTGGGTGACCTGCCCAAGGAGAAAAGATTTCCCACCACCTTTCAAGAGAGAATTTTAAAATAAATCTGCCAGTACTAAGCTGGAATGGTGTTTGGGTTTTCTTGGAACCAGACTGGTATTTAATTTCCCATATCCCCAACTGTGTTGGCTTTTAATTTCCTTGTGTTGGCCTAAAAACATAGAGGTGATTAGTTTCTTCCAAATTGTTAGCTGAATGCATGTCTTAATGGAATAAAAATGTTTTAGACTTGGGGTACTTTAGGCTGAAGTATTAGGTTTCTTACAATATTTCTTCCTGAAATGTCACATTTATGTATGTTCTTGAAGAAACACTGGAAGAATTTGTTTATACAACATTTTTGAGGGCCATCCTCTTCCATTTTTGGCAAATCAGGTAAAGAGAAAAAATAAATCTGTAGAAAGGACCGTTCCTCGGATCTTAGCCCAAATTGTTTATTTTTGAACAGTTTTCTTAACACTCAGTTTCTGATCCACTATGAATTTGAAACTTCTTGGATAGTGGTGAGTTTGGGCTTTGACTTCTTTATTACAAGTAATTTTTCATTGCAGTAATCTATTGTTGTTGTCTACTTAGCCACAGGATATCTCATTGTTTATATGTTTATGCCAAGCTTATAACAACACTTTGTCACATAACAACTTAGCGCAACAATTTAAAAGGTTTAAAAGAAAAAAAACCCCAAAACTAAACAACCCAGTCTTTGGTTTTCTTCAACCAAATAAATACCGTTGATGATTATTACATTCTCATTTCTGCGAACTTTTTTTTCAGTTAATGCAGACAAAAGTACATTGAGTTTCTTTCCTGAGGTTGTCAGGGAAGGTGGGATGAGAAGCCCCCCAGGCTGAGGTTCCCATTTGTCCAGCTGACCTGTGGCCATGGCTGAGGGGGACATCCCTTCCCTCCCCGTTTGCCCTGGCTGTGGTTTCCTACCGTCACATGGGTCATGGCAGCAGCAATTATGACTAGCTTCAAGCCACTCCTGAGTGCCACTCTACAGCTGTGTAGTGTTTTGTAAGCCCATTTTCAGCTTTGTTCATGAGCTGGTCCATCTCTCCTTGTGGCGGAACGCTGGCTGGTGCATCTTTGTGACGCGTCCCAGAGCAGAAAAGAAGCTCTGACCCAGCGATGAGCGTGTGAGATTCTGGCCAGGAAGCCACCAGGGAGGGCTCTGGCTGATGCTAAGTAGGTGTTGAAAAGGCCTCATTTGTTTGGGGGAGCGCGTGGGCTGGCCGCAGTTTCCAAGGTCTGGGACACCACACCCTCGGGCTGCCTTTGCGAAGGCAGCAGCTGCGCCCGCCAAGGAAAACGGAACGAGATGCAGCTGCTGCGTCCAGTGGCAAGCTCTGCTCTGCCACTCCTTAATGCATCCCAGAGACTGCTGCAGCTCCCCAGGCTTTGGAAAACATGTTCCTAGCTCAGATATGATACTCTGACTCTGGGCTCTTATCAAATATTGGTTCACTTCGAATCACGGATACATGTTGAATAAATTAGTTCATGTATTCATCACAAATACAGGAAATAGCTGCTTATTACAAATGCAATTCTCTTTTAGTCTTGTCATTTATCCTTTTTCATTGTCTATTAACCTTAAATATCTTAACCCAGAAATTTATAACATATTGAAAACAGGGCATTTAAGGCAATCGGCTTGGGGGATATAGAAACAACAGACTTAATTTATTTTACTGTGTCCTGTAATATAGAACAGAAATTATTTTTATATTTTTATTTAAAAAAAATCTCCCCAGCTCTAAAAGTTTCTCTGACAAATGTTATAGTATGCTAAAAATACACTTCAAAGTAAGGATTTATAATGGAAAGACTGATACACCAATGCCAAAAAATTCTCGAGGCTCTGCTCTTATACAACTTCTCTTTCCAAATGAAAAGATTTCATCAAGATTATTGAAGTTGAACATTGACTATGTATTTAATTTCCAAAATTCTGGGGTAAAATATCCAATTTAACAGAACAGCTGAAGTCTCACTCTCCTACAATCATTGAAGGGCTGGAGTTTTGCAGCTGTGTTTGTGACATGGAAATTTTAATAGCTTTAGAGAAACAACTTCAGTTGACACATTTGAGTTGTAAATATGATTAGATAATTATAGTGCCTGTGATCTCATGTAATAGTTTTTCCTTCGTATTGCAACATTTTTGTATCAATATTTTTATGTTGGCTCACAGCTTTTATTTACATATTCTGATGTAACCAGAAAACACTACACAGGCTCTGAAAAAATATTTTCCTTTGGTAATTATGGGATGCTTTACTTTTACCTAATCAGATTGCAAACCCAATTTGCTTAGTTTCAGAAATGGTAAGTTCTTCTTATAAACTTTTTATTGTTCATAATGGGTGCTGCTGGTAACTCATTAGGAAATACAAACTGCATTTTAGCAACTCTTATTTTATTTAGTAGAAAACTGCAGCCCTTAGAATTCAGGCATTCTGGCATGCTAGGATCTAGGTTAAATTATATATTTTTTTAAACTTCCAAATCAGACAGTCACTTTCCCTAGTACTTCACCAGTGTGATCATAATAAGGCATGAAATATTTCTCTTGCTTTTATGTTCTTGGGAACTTTTGCTGACATCAAGAAAGACCTACTATATGTAATATTTCCAAAAGGAATGATATGATCTTCTTATTTTACCAAAATGTCAATTACACAAAATTATTGCTATTATTCCTAAATTATAGAAAGCAAAGAATAAAATTTAAAACTCTGTAAAAGAATCTGTTGTTCTGAACCACCCCATCTTTAGTAGCCCACTTTGCAGCGAACTGCTGATCGTGCCCAGGAGAGAAAGTACCACAAATCTTCTATGACGTATCTTCTGCTATTTACATTAATGTTGAATTATGTCAAGGTGCATTTAGACAAAAATTTAAATACAATTAACATACCTAAAAATAATTTTAAATACTATGCTCATTGAGCAATTTTTTAAAATAGTGAACTAAATAAGAAATATTCTAAAAATATTATTTTAATTTTAAGATGAGTGCTTTACTAAACAATGCGTACATGTGGTTAGGTAACTGAAACAATTATTTTGGAGCACTATATCTTACAGAAAGCATAGGTCCAACTTTACCATCCTTTTTTATTGATTGAAGAGGTAAAAAAAAAAGTTTCTTATTTTTTCCTAAAGCTTTCTTTACAATGCCACATGTAATAGAGGCCTTTAAAAATACCTAATGGTTTCACCGTTATTTATTGCCGACTTTAAATAACATCCAGGTAGCTCACATGACTTGTTATCTCCCTCTCATGTGTATTTGATGAGCTGATGGAGCTGAAATGTCCTTCTATGGGCTGAATAATTTAACTCTCCTCAGTCCTAAAATCCTGAGAATCCTAAAACCAAGGAAAAAAAATCAATTTTCAGCATTTCCAAAGTCATATTCCTACAACAGAAATCACTTTGGCATTCACATCTGGGTTTACATGTCTAAGTCAAACAGCCTGGGAGTTTTTGTGTGGGAGAAGGTCAATGGTAAGAGTGTGCATTTGGCATTTCAAAGATCCACCTTTGTATAGATGCCTGAAATCAGGCACACAGAGCCGAAAAGTCAGAGTATGTTATTTGCCCCAGCAAGAATTGCCGTGGTGCTTATCTTGCCCATTTTATTTTAGAAGAGTGTGTGGTTTATCAGATGAAAATGCCGTAAGAACTTGACTTGTTCAACATTCTCACAGCTCTTACACTGAAAACCAGTTCTGCTTCATCTGTGGATCAGGTTCACAGTTCTTTTCCTTGACTAAGATGCACAAGTAATCACAGAAATACCTGGGACCTGTTGTTGTTTAAGAAATGAATTCTGCTGAGGGATGGAGTGGAACTTATCCTCTGTGTAACACAACTTCCTCAGTCTCCTAGGAACTCTATAAGTAATTCAAGGTTGTGGGGTTTAATAAGGTTTTTGAATACAATCTCTAAGCAGGCAATATACATTACATCTGCAGTTAAGTCATTATTCTGTCACTTGAGACATCATGGTCTGTTGACCAAGAAAAATCAGATGACTTTAGATACTACTGTGAAATCATCCAATTATTTAAAAAATGTTAGCAGTTATCTTGGCACCATTAGATATCACTAAGCCAAGAAGATGTCATAATTGGAATACACTGGAAATAAATGAACTGGTATTTTGTGCAGATCCCAGTTAGTTTCACAATACCTTTGGAATAGTCACCAGTTATTGAAAAAAAAAAGCTTGCAAATTGCATCTCGTAAAAACTTTAATTTGGAAGAGAAGGAAATCATAAAAATATAAAGATCTCATTATTAAAAAAATTAGTTGAGTTTATAGTGACTGTAGATCTTCTGTGTAAGAATTCCAGGTATTTACATGGCCTTCTGCTGAAGTTTGATAGGAGCTTTGTGAAACTTTGGCAACAGTTCCAGTCCCATGGTAAAGCTTCTCTTACTAGGCACTAGTTGGACTACTGTGTCCAGGCCTGCCACCCTTGACCATGGTCTTGAACCATGTAGGAGAGATCCTGCTGCTTCTGGAACTTGGCCTCAATCCATGTGCTGACAACCTCATCTGGGAAGTGTACCTCTTCTCAGAGGGGACTGAGTGGCTTCCCAGTGCTGTGCTTCTGCCTAAACAGACAATAGATGCCTGTGGGAAAAAATAGTAGGTTGCAGTAACTTCTCTCCTCTCACAACATTCAGTACTTTGTGGACTACAAACATGGGAGTAAAGAGGAACTTTCTTCCAGAACCTCCTTATCTCCTTACCTCTGATTTGCCCAAACCTGTTTTTCTTATCCCAGTGGCTCCTTGTCTTTAATCCTTTCTGCTTTTGATTTCTTGTGTACATACTGCATGGGCAGGGCTGTGCATGAGAAAATACATTACTAACATTGCTCTTTACCTGCCCAGGTACATGTGATGATTCAGATATTACAAAAATAGGCTCACAGAAGTTTCCCAACAAGTCATGTCTCACTTTAGCAAGTGGCAGAATCCACACAGAATTACAATCTATCCAAACACAGTGGGATGAGTTCTATGGGTATAGACCAGAATTACCAGGATTCAAGTCATCACCACATACAATGAGCTCCCGGAAACAGTCTTTATCTTGTGAAGGACAAGAGATGGACTGTGATACTTAAAGTAGAGAAGTGAAGCCACTAGCACGTGTAGTCCAAATATGTGTGATTTGAAGTGATTTTACTGTGAATTAATTAAAACATTTTCAATAGATCCCTAAGAAACTGATGTCTCCCATAAACATGTTCCTTATGTCTGTGTCCACAAACTGAAAGACAGGCTCAGATTATTATTAATCTTCCCATGCTTTTAAAACAAATAACCTAAAATTCTATTTATTCTACCTACTAACCTAACAATATGTAGTTCCAGCCCCTTATTATGACATGGTGAGTTGTAACTGATTTGTAACCTTACTTTGGGAACCACTGACTTGAGCAATCAAATAAAGACCCAGATGTCTTCAGACAGGAAGTCTGAACAATATGTATTTTCTCTTTCCACTTCTGTTTTACTGAAGACAAATGAATGAAAACCCACTCAAATGATGCCTTTCCACAGGAAAAAAAATACATTAATCAGAAAGAGATGTGGTAAAAACTGTGATATGGTAAGCATCCTCTTTTTAACTACCCATGATCTAGACCACCGTGTACAAAATGTACTCTTGTTCTGTTTTTTGGATGTCTAGATATTAGTAAACTTCTTCTACTCAGGCATCAGGTCCTGCCCAACTTCTCCTCCCACGCAGACGCAGACAACAAAGTTTCTAGGCACCCAGTAGTGATTTACAGCATTTTTACAGTTACAGGCAGCTTGGGCACTGTTTCTTTGGAATGTAAATATTCGGCGTACAGATGAGAGAGGGAATTTTGTCACCTTTTAATCACTCATTCATCCAATAACTGAATGGTTTTCTTTGCACACCTTTTGGGATAGGATTTCTTATGCACTGTAAACTGAATCTCCATACAGAAAGTCTGTATTCTAAATATTGGGACATAAACACCAGACCCTGAGAAAGACATTATGCAGTTTCATCACCAAAAACGAAATGAAAACAAGTGCCATTGGCTTGCTAAGAATGTCTGTTTCTGCGACTGAGCCCTCAACAAAATCTGAATACATAGCAATAAACACCTAAGTGGCTGACATTTGGTGTTAATTATTTGCTAGCAGTTACCACACTGATATCTGGCATCACCCCTTTCACTAAATTTAGAACAGGAAATGATTGCATTAACGGACACAGCATTCCCATGAGCACTTCAGGCTGAGACTGCCACTGAAAGGAGTGACCCTGCATCATCCCCATCCCTGCTGCTCCCGGCTCCTGCCCCAGAGCCATCCTTCATTCTTCACGCAGGAGTATCCTGAGTGGTCCCTCGTGCCGTGGGCTGAGGCACAAACCCGGCTGAGAGCCACACTTGCAAACAACCCGAGCTGACTGGGTGGGTACACGAGTAGCTGTGCTGGTACAAAGCAGGACGTGATCTGGAAAGAGGAGGAGGAACCGCTGAGAAAAGTGGTACACTTGCTTTAGCTTATCCAAGACATCACAGGAAACTGCAGCAGCAAACATTAGCTTCTGCTTCACACATGAAGGGATTTAATTGCTTTATAATTGCCTTCTTTATTATCAGCTATTTCTATTTATTACTGAGGAAGCTCAGGTATATTTGGCAATTTCACAGTTATTTGTTATGGAGCAATAACATTAGTACCATTCAAAATTCATTTTTGCATCTGAAAACCCTATAGGTTTTGGTTAGCATCCATTGACAAAGGACTCTACAAGTCCTTACAAGCAAGTATGATCAGCCTGAATATCCATTAATAGGGAGCAGCTGTTCCTGGAGAATTTGCACCTGCCCTTCTTAATGAATTTACACCCAGAGACTTTCTATAGAGTCCTTAATGGTAATGGCTTCTCATTGCTTACTTTTCTCTGTAAAAGACTTTGTGGGGACTTTCACCCTTTACACTTGCCTACTGCTCTTGTAGGAGGCCACAGCACCTAAGTTGGGTAAATGGAACAACTCATATTAATAAACCTGGATGAATTTCCAGGATTTGTAGTTTAAAAATGCTTTATATTTGACAATCATTATTTAAAATTATTATTACATTTTCCTAGCATATTTTATGAGAGTTTTCTCCATCCAGTTGAGTTTTTTGATTATTTAATCCTCACAGCCACGTCTCTATTAATCCTTATTTATTCAGTCATCTGTAAAAATGCCATTATCTCTGATTCTCATTCAAAGTGTTGTTTAAAGCAGCAGTATTAGCTCCCAGTTCTCTATTTCATCATTGCTCAAACAATTTAACAATGGGGAGTATATTCAGGGGGACAGATCAGAGACAGCTGCCAAACTTCTGACTCAATCTATGACAAATTTTGGCATAAGATAGCAGCAGATAATTAATGAACAAAGAGCAAATAAGTACCAGGGGTTTTTGGGGGGGGTTTTTTGGGTTTTTTTGTGATTTTTTTTTTTTTTGTAGGAAATCTCTTTCTGAGTTTGTTCACTCAGAAATACACTTTCTAAATAAAGGATAATTCTCTTGCACCCAAACACAGGGCTAGGAGACAGGAGGGACAAATGATTCCTCTGTTACCCTTGTGAATTTTCTGTAAATCCTACTTCTGTGTAGCTCATTGTCTGCGGAGTGGGAATCATCCTTTCCATGTTTGCTCTGGTGATTTGACACTGGGACATATTTCACATCCTTTTCTCCTCCCTAACTGAAATAAATCCACAGCAACAAGACCTGTAGGTACTGCATTGCCCACATCTCTTTATGTCCAGGAAATATCTTGGGCAGCTTCCCATTCAACTTTTTGCTCTCTTGCGCCTCTGTTACAAGATCCTGTCTGAACCTGCCAGAAGCAAAAAGAGATTTTCTCTCCTACACTTTGAATAATGCCAAGATGCATTCATCTACCGTTAACAAGTCACTAGAAAGAAACCGTGTCATCTTTATTCCTATCCCAGCTCCACCCATTTTGCTTGCAATTCAAACTGTTGTAATTCAATCTCCAACAAAATTTCTGAAAACCATGTGCGTCAAAGGGGTATTTATGCAACTCCAGGAAATGCTTCATCCTCTTCTCCAAACTGCAGTCAGTCAAAAAATGTGGGGCCTGACTAAGGTGCAGAGCAGCTGAAGCTCAGATGGTAGCTGGTTATCAATGTGTATGCAAACAGCAAGGGAATATTTTTTATGTTTCAAGGATAGAGTAAAACACACTGGAGTTGTAAATTACAAGGAAATGTGACCATCTTTCAGATTAAAATTGTTTGAGCAGAGTGGTTCCTAATAATGCTGATAAAATTACTTACTCTACCTATGCTATAACCTGCAGCAAGCAGCCATTGCATTTTCCCTGAGGAGAACACTATTGGAAAATATCTAGAGCCTGCAAGAAACCAGCAGCTGTGAAAAAGCTTTCACTCAGTCATGTCTGATAGCAAATTCCAAACTCATAGCTTATTTTTCAGTGGAAGAGGATGAAGAGGGGTGAGCATAACATCTAGCCAAGTGTCATGACAAATTTACTTCAGTATTTGAGAAGAATCAGACCCTGATTTGCTCAACAAAGGTCTTAGCACCACACATCTGTTTTACCTGAAAACAAAATGAACCATGAACAGTTAAATACTTTACTGAGATCCATAAGACAGGCTTTAATTTTAATTTTTCTGCTCTGGCCCTTAAGCTCTCTGTTAATAGTGTACTTAAAAGTATCAATGCATGTATTTGGCACCGTGATCCAGTTTACACTGACAATGAAGTCAGTGAAGATAAGAGAGTTCAATGGGTTTCAGCTAGTGACGACTTGGATGTTTTGCCCATGCAGTGATAACAGGCAGATGAATTTGCTTCCTTCTTTCACCAGGAATAGTTAAAGACAATGCTTAAGTGCTGCAAGGACAAAGGATTTGTCCAAACCAACTGGATACCATTACTCAATCTGACACTCACTTTTACTTATTTTGAATCATAGTGAAGTAATAATTGAAAATAATTCATAAGCAAATTAAAAAGTATTTTTCATACTGAAGTAAATGTTTGCAGAAAAATTACTTACTGAGAACAATCTCTCAAGGTACTTCTCAATTCAAGTTTGGTGAATACACCGTTGGCTACATATGTAATCAAATTATATTTCAGAAAATGTTGATGAATTTCTGCTTTTATGATGCTAAATAATTAAAGCCAAAATGGATTTTCAATCACATTTGTGATTATAATTTATTATTCACATATACACATGGGTAAAAGATAAACATAAATTCATATAGATATTAAATACTCTATATATAGCACAAAAGGAGTGATACATGTTTCATGGTTGCAACTCAGGATAAATTTACATTTTTACAAGAGCAAACTGAGAAGAGAATCAGGCATTAAAAGCATATTCTTCAGACTGATAGAGACATTTTGCTATATTATCATATTTTCATATATTAATTACATACTATATAGGATATAAATATACATTATAAGTGGAGAGATATTTACAAGTCAAGAGCTGCAGTATTGCAAAACAAGTGAGAAAAAGAATTCAGGCAGCAAGTTCCATTTTCCCCAGAAAATTACTTTTCTGTTGTTATGTTATTTGTATCTTCAGATAAGCACTTTCAAGATTTTTGATTTCCAGCTATCAACAGTGAAAATAAATTCCAGTCATCCAGGAAGTCTTGAAGTCTCCTTTTGCCCCACCAGGAACATCACAATAGCTTGAAGACAGAACTGAAACATCTGCTGCCAGGATTAGATGACTTACCAGGGCCTAAAGAATCTACATTTCCTGTATTCTTACAACATCTTTATATTTCAATAGCTGTATCTTTTAAGCCACAATTATATCTTTATCAGAATGCTGGAGAATCAGTACACATAAAAGAATTTTGAAATGTCAGCATATTTAAAGTAAATGGAATTAGAGATAGCTGACTAAATTGGGAAATACATTTTTATCAGCTTTGCAGCAAAATGACCATTTTTCCCTGGGTATGTGTAAAACAAAGGGCTATTTTCTTCATACAAAATGTAACTACAGGAATTTGACATGTTTTCTTGGCAAAATAATTACTTAGGATTGTGCAAATCATGCTTTTTTAACTTAAGAATTTGTGAAAATACTTCATTAGTCAATGGTGGAACTTTATTACCAGTGCAGTGTGCAACTGACACATGAACCATAAATAAATCTGTTGTCTCAACAACATCTTGTGGCACTGGGACACTGTCTGTACTCCAAAGTGTCAGTCTCTCACTAGAGGACTTCTGGGGGTCTGTGTTCATTCAAAGCTGTTCTTAAACTGACACAACTTAACTCCACAGAGCTCAGAAAACTCTGATTTACCACAGTCTGAAAGCAACACTGAACTTTAATGCAATGCCTTGTTTGTTGGTGGAGAGGTTTCAGTGGCAAAGTACTGTAGCCTAAGGAGAGGACCCACGCTGGAGCAGGGAAAAGTGTGAGGAGGATGCCGCAGCAAAGAACTGTCCTGAATCCCACGAGCCCATGCTCCATTCCCAGCACCACCTGGGGGGAAAAAAGGAGAGGAGTCAGGAATGAAGAAGTGAATTTGAGCCTGGGAAAAACTGGGGGTGGGAGGAAGATATTTCAGTTTTTTCCTTTGTTTCTCACCATCCGACTCAATGTTACTTGGCAATAAATGGAATTTTCCCAACTCGTGTTGAGTCTGTTTTGCCTGTGATGGTAATTGGTAACTGATGTCTTTGCCTTTATCTTGCCCATAAGCTTTTCCACGGTATTTTCTCCTCCTGTCTGCTGCAGAGGGGGAATGAGAGAGCAGCTGGGTGCATGCCTGGCAGCTGGAGGAGGACAACTCACCACGTGCTCTAGGATAGTTTCTGTTCTGTTTTATAAGCAAAAATAACTGTTTTCTTTTACAATATGCTGCCACTTCTTAAATGTTTTTAATGCAGCTCAGACAATGTTCTCATTCCACAGTACTTCAAAATATGGGACTTGAGAATTATGCAGATGGGGCAGAGAGAAACACATGCCAGATGCTCTCTCTGACTTCTGGTTTATCTTGTCCTTAGTGACTTTAATCATTCTTGCACTTCCTATGCCTGATACAATCTCTGGAACCAAGAGATCCCAGAAATTACCTCACAGATGTCATACATTTACAATTAATTTGTTCAGCTTAAAATATTTTAATGCCATGAAAGACAAAACTTGAAGATATATTTTTGAAGTTATCATAAAGCTAGTTAATATTTAAAAAAAACAATCATTAATTTAATATGACTATTTTGAAATGAAAATATTTCTGTGGGTTAATATTTTAATGTATGAAATCATTAAACAAACTGAAAAATGTACATACCAGTAAACAAAAAAACACAGCTAACAAGTCACTAAGTAAAAATTTAGAAGATAAAAAAGATCCAAGGTATCCAAGACTGCATTGCCCAAAGACTGTAAATAAAATTTTCCTGAAGTCATCAGAAAGTATAAGGTTAGCCCTTATACTACCTGTGGAAAACTGCCAAGACCACACCTCATGAAATGTCATATATGGTCCCCAGTCTGTTTATATGAATCTCAGTGTGCAAAGAATTTAAAAATAACTGGGAATGTAAGGTCAAACACAACCACTGAGAAAAAGAAAAATACATTCTACTGTATGAATAGAGACATCCATATTCCTGCATATTTTTTCACTATGCTATCCTTTTATTCCACAGTATTCTTGGAGAACTGAGGACCATTGTTAAACCCATCCTGGTCTGCTTCAAGCAACTTTCCTTACGCCAAGCTCAGTAAAACTGTATCTGACTGAAGCAAGTTTCAGGTGTCAGCTGACACAATGATCTCAGCTGATCACTGACTTTGTTTGGCAATATTATTTTCGGACATGAACATAGTTTTCTTTTGTCCCCTTTATTTGTTTATTTGCTTTTGTGGCTATGGCCACAGTCATTTTCTGACCGAAGAACCCAGTATAATCAGCTGTATCTCCAATCCATTTCCATTTGAATAGACCTTTCTGAAAAAAGAGTACTAAATAAAACTCCTCTTAAGACCTTAGTGATTCTCTGGCAAAGAAATCAATAAAAATTGGAATTAAGAAATCTCTGCTCAATACTTTGCTGGAGAAGAAGGGACCACCATAGGGCCTTCACTGAAAGGCAGGACAAATTTCAACATTATTAATGGGCATTTTGTGGCTTTGCAAAAATCAGCCTATAATCAGTACAGTGACCAAAGGATGAGATAATCAAGAGAAAATAATTTATCACATAGAAAAAAATCCTAAAAATAAAGTCATGGTCTTTCAGAAAGACAGGACTAGGTCCAATTCGACATGCAAAAGACAAATACAAAGAATGTGTTCCATCTATATTCAGAAGATTTCCAAAAGGCCTATTAATAACTAAAATAATAACCTAAGTCTTGAAAACAAACATTGTGTAGATTTTTTTTCAGATCTTCTGAACAGGAATGAACTATACTTGAAATACAGATGCTATTACTTGGGATCTGTTTACACTGAATAATGTAAACACTCAGGACCTTGATAAATTTTAGTTTAATAATGGAGGTAATAAATTTTAGAAAATTATGTAACATCCAAACTTGTGGCAGAGCCAGCCTAAGTCTAAAGGTGATTAAAGATAATTCACAAGGGAAAAAAATCACCAAGGAAACAACTCCCCCTCCCAAAATAAACTTCCCAGACAAGTTTAGGGACTACAGAAAGGTAACCCTGGCAAAACAAGGTTACCCAATGACACAAAATATAATACTTCTATTATAAAAACATGTTTTTTCAATTGAGTAATTCCACTTGGAAAATCTATTTTTTAAAAAATAAAAACAAGTTTTGTGAAAGACTTACAACTTATAAAAATACGTTCCAAACTATTTGATGGGACAGGCATAGAAGACTAAAAGAAACATTAATTTTGTGGCACTTGAGGCTTTATGCTCTTCTTTTTTATTCCAATTATAGTTTGTTTAATATTTAATATTGATAATTACATTACCTAGGCAGAAGTGGGTTTTCTGCACAGGGTATGCAGAGTATCAGTCAAATCACTAATGGCAATGCTCAGGTTTGTTGAAACTCCTGTGGTACTCTTAGACAAAGATTTCTGGCACCACCACATGTTAGCATCGCTATTAACACTTTAAAAGACTAAATGAAAAGAATTTATTATAAAAAACCAGATATATACAGAAAAATGTTGACTATTATCTCTCTTCTATAGATGAACAATCTAATTGCTGTCCACCATTTTATTGTCCCTTTCCATCAGACATACCACAAGTGTTTTCAACGCATCCCAGGTGAAATAAGCCATGTGCTTTGTGATGGCTCTTACCATGCAGAGTATCTGCCTCCAAACACATGCCAGGCTTGTTGGAACAGAGTCAGCCTGTAGTAGGTTGTCTAGCTGCACATAGCCTGTCCCAGAAGCTGCCACTTAATAGTACTTGAAATTCCAGTCTTCAACTCAGAAACCATTTATTGCAAAGTCTACGTACACTGAAGTGTTTGGAAAATCAGTTGTTTCCTTTGTCTTAATCCTCTGCAGAATGCCAGTATTAACAGTCGGGGTTTCTGACTTTCACGTGTATCTACTCCTGCACCCCTGGCAGAGCAAGAGAGGAAGGTCTTTTCTGAAAAAGGTTTTTCAAACTCTGTTTTTCCTCCCAAGCATTTTAGTATGATTAAAAATAAACTTTGTTAAAAGGATTTATGTTGGTGTAAAATTAAAGGTGGTGTGGTGTAAAGGTGCAAAGGCAGGCCTGACCTTTTAAGAACGACTTTCTTCTCTTCAGAACTAGCAAAAGATTGAAAAATGGACAAGGTTGAAAAGGAAGTTGAAACTTCAGGAGAAAGGTCTTTGAGAAGTACTGAAGCAGTTTCCAAAGGTCTCCCACACTCCCTGATTCAGTCACTCACAGTAAAGTGGGCAGAGATCAACACTGCAAAACAAGGGAGTAAATTATAGAGTTAAACTGGAGAAGGAAATCTCCTTTGATACACCAAAAGCAGATTGTCTTCCTCAAAATGTGGTGGCATCTTGCATTTTACTCTGCCTTTACACCGTCCGTCTCTTATTTTGCAGCTGAGATATACATACTTTGTTTAAAAGATATAGCAAAGCCAAGAACAGAGTTGAGACAGGACAACTATGAACACAAATTTTCCTCTCAGGAAAAGAAGAAAAAAAAGTGTTGTCAGGGGTGAAAGGACTTGGCATGAAAGCTAAAATCCTTTCCCTAGTACGTGAAAGATACACACTGCAGACCATACACTGGAAAAGTGTTCCATGATAAAAAATTGTCCTTCTCTGTTGCTTACCAGTTACACAGAGGTAGGAGTCAACAGTAAACTCCTTGGCTTTATTTTAAGTTGATGCTATGATAAAAGCCTTACTACACAAGAGCATTTAATGTGGAACCATTAGAGCCAGTGTCCATTTTCAGAGGTTAACAGAGTTTTTTTTGTAAAAGAAGTTCTTAAAAAAAGAAAAGCAAAAATCTGAAATGTTCCCAGAATGAGATTTTGCCTGCCAAGATCCACATAGACTTACTTTTTATGGACAAGTTACAACTCCTTTAAAATGTTTATTTAATGGAAATATAAATGCCAGTACAATTTAAAGAGAGTGAGTGCCATAAATAGAGAATTGAAAGGTTTAATTGTCCTTTCCAGGTGTTCTCTTCAGAATTGCTTTCCTTGGCAATCTTTCCTTGTAGTTTCCCATAATGCTGATTAGCACCTTGATCTGGGCTTTTGGGTATGTGAGCCTTTCATCACCCTCAAGTTTTTGCAGTTTGAGGATCGTTGTCCTTTGCTTGCCCAAAAGTGTATTTTATTCTAAGGGAAAGCAGAGTGTTAGCAGAAGTTTTCCTCACAGTGTGATACACCAGCTGAGACTGGAGGGGGCCTCTGGAGATAGTCCAGTCCAAACTCTTCCTCAGAGCAGGGGCTGCTGTAGTGGATGCCTAGGAGCACATCTGGACTTCTTCTGAACATCTCCAAAAGTAGAGACTCCACAACCTCTCTGGACAATCTGCTTCAGTGTTCAATGACTCTCACCATAAAATATATTTTTCTTATGTTTAAATGGTATTTCTTGCATTTCAGTTTGTGCTCTGTTCACCTTTTAGTCCAGCAGGTACTAATGAAGGCTCTCAATTCCACAGAATGGAGTGTTGCATGAGAACATTTGCAGAGGGAGAAGTATTGAAGGCCTGGTCACCCAACAGAACAGAATGCTCATCACGCTGCTACATATAATCATTCACTTATCATGTAAAATACATGAAATTTTGTTAAATAAAACAGTACCAAAGATTTATCATTTATTTTGGCCTCAATACCTAACAAATTGCCTTCACTTTTACCCCATTTTGGAATATAAATGCAATAGGGACACTTAGCTGGATTACAGTCTGAGAGGATATGGCTGTGTTTTGGCAAACAGGACAGCCAGCAACATGAAATGCAGCAATGCCAAATAACATGGTGAACATAAATATCACTTGTCATCAGTAATGATACAAGTAGTGAAATGAATATTTCATTGGTGAGTTGAGGCTTAGAATTTAATCACAGAGACACAGTTGTTTTTATTATTACTATTTAAAAACCCTTCCTGGACCTTCAGTAAGGAAGATACTAGGTGTTTCTTTTTTTATGAAGAAACTACTACAGCCAAGAGGAAATCTTACCTTGGGTTTTGTACTTAGTATTTGACAACATATGTAAAATCACATCTGGATAGTCTAAACCTCCTTATTTAATGATTACATATCTAAGAGATTTCTTTTATATATTGGCTCAGTTAACATTCAGCAAACACTCCGCTCATGGTACTCACACCTATATGCTACTTTCTGACAAAAGAATATTAGTAAGTAGTTATTCTATTAGAATGTTAGATAGCTGTACCTACTCCAAGGACTCTTTTTTAAGATACAGATTTATTGGTCAGGCACAAATTTTTATAAAAGGAAGCTATTTTTCACAAATCAAGCTCTCAACTTTGTGACTAATATGTGCAGTTTTAAGATTAGGCATTAGATCCTCCTCCCTTGATACACTTAAATCCTTTCAGCATCACAGTTGGCCCATATCACTTCCTTATCCTAAAATTGCTCACTCCTTGTTTATGTCTTTGTAACGCTGAAAGCAGAAAATAGACCGAAGAAGTCATAGATAATTTTATTTAATCTCCAGTGCTACTATCAAAAACCCTAACCTATTTTTTACCTAAAGATCTGTCATTTACATGACTGATAACTAGTACATAATATTATAGAACAGGAGTGATTTTCAGGAAGGACTATATTCACATATGAAACAGAGAAGTGTAACCATTTTAACTGCTTTTTGTACCTCCAATCAGTTTCTGTAGTTCACAGAAATGTATCACATGATAGAGAAGAAAGAACCCCACAAAATCAAGAGCCACAGAAATTATCTCTTTTGCTTTGTTTTTAGATAAATTAGATTTGACATAAATATTATATTAATGTGATTCATTGAAATAATCAGTCCCCTAAATTTATGTTCCCTAGGGTTGGCCATATACAAATCACAGGGCAAAGCAACCTCCCAAACCTGCCCACTAAGAAATTGTGAAGTCCTGTCAAGCATCTTAGTGAAACAACAGCTTCAAACCTTCGCAGCATAAATAAAAAGGGGAATAGATCTTACTTCTCCCACTACCTCCCCTCTCCTCTTTCTCTTGTCAGTTACATATGCTTTTTCCTACCAAGACATGAATTACGTAAATTAGAACAAATTCCATTTGGATACGTAAATTATAAACATGAAATTAATACTGCAACATGTCACGGTAATGTCTTATCTCCCTAGGAATCATGTAAACATACACAAACATAAATAGAGAGAGTTTAAAGTAGCAGTAGTAGTAGTAGTAGTTGTGGTTGTTGTTGTAGTAATTGTTTTTCTATTATATAATAATAGTAACAACAATAACAACAACAATACTAATACTATTCCAAACCATTTAAAAAGAATAATGTGACATTCTGATTAAGATGAAGTTAATGGAAATTTAGTCACTGACTTGGCTGGAGTTGTTGTTGGGGTTTCTACATTCAGTCTTGTTGAACACAGGTGAAAATAAAATGCTTCCATTGTTACACCCTTGAAATCCAGTATTTTCCCACTAGGAAGAATGCATGGCCAAACTGGATATCAACACCAGTTTATGGTATCTGTGCTCCCGTTTTCTGGAGAGTCTTCCGGATCCAGAAAAAATTAATTTTATTTAAGATGTTTCATATGATCATTTTATTTGAGGAGGGAAGATTAGATTCCTTCTCTTCGAGGAAGTATCATTTTCTTAAACCCGCATTTATTACCTGCTGTTCCTACTAAACCAGTGTTCAGTATTGCACAAGCACAATAAAGGGGGCATTGAGCAATCTGAATCAATGTAACCTTTTTTTTTGGCGTTTTCTCAAAAACATGACAAAACTAGTGGGATTGAAGAGTTCTTTGTTACTCAATTATCCATGCTGGTTCCTCAGACCTGCTCAAGTCTGTGTTTTCTTGGTAAGTGCATAGGAGTTTGCCTTTGGCTTCCATGAAACACTGCCCAGATCCAAGGTAATCCTAGAACTGTATAGATGGCATAGATGGTAGCTAAGCAGAGCAATACAAATACACTAGGAATTAAGTTTGTTACTTAGTTTTTAGGTCATTACAAATCAATTTGGTTTAGTTTTTCTGTGTGTTACTGGACACCACCCAGCTGTAAGCAATACACAGTTTAAATAAACAGAAATATAAATTGAGTGTTTTTCTTTTGTAAATTGCACAGTAATTTCTCCTAGTAAATTAACTTGGTCTCAGTGGAAAGAGAATAAGTATTTTGAGGTAAATCCCCAGGCTGCAATTACATTTCAGTGCTTAAAAATTCAGCAACTGGCTGATTTTTACCCAAAACATTTTATCATTTGTCAGAGGTGTTTTGGATAGACAGAGATAGACTTCCATTTATCTGTACACCAGTAACTATTCACACAACAAACAACACAGAAAGCTTCCTAACCTTGAGTACCAATGGGTAAGGCGTCCAGGAGTAAGATGGGCTTCAGTTTCCATCCTCCTCGAATCTTTTAGCCTTTCTGAGGAGACATCACTAAGCCCCAGTGGTATAGCACACTGTCTGTGGATGTGTCAAAGGACCACTGATGTAGAATCACTAGCTAAGTCCTTTCATAGACAAATTATATTCTTATAACTTTAGGACAAGCTTAACTTTAGGACAATTTTTCTTTTCTTCCTTATTGACCTCAGACATCCAGATGAGAAGTGGTTATAATTCTCACAGGTGATTTAAGCTAGGAAGAGAACAGAGTTTGTGGTCCTCAAGCCTTTGAGGAAGTAAAACACATTCCACTAAGTAAGGCAGAGAAAGACAAATGCCTCCAGTTCTTTTCCTATGTGAGGAATTGCAAAAGCTTTGGCCTTGTGTTCAACTGGATGCCAGCTCCAAAGTATCCAAAGACATCACTGATCTAACCAAAATGAAACAAGCCTCTTCATCTACCCTCACTCCTTCTTTGAAGAATTTCTCTACAAAACTGTGCTCATCATGTGGACTCATCACACCTTCCATCCTCAGGAAGACCTGCTGTCTGTGATGTTCCTAGAATTTGTTGCTGTCTTATCTTTTCCGTAACACTGAGAAGAGTTGTTGCCTAAAGCTCCAGCCTTTCCCTCTGCATGTGCTTTTCCCACGTATGCCCTGGAGCCAAGACTTTTTTTCTTTCCAGCAGTGCCTAGGTACCAAAGCTCCAGCCTACATGGAAGGAGTACTTCCTCAACATTTGCTGTAAAACGAATCATTGAAAATCCTGCTTTTTCAGAATATGCTTAATTCCAAGCAATTGAAAGTGGAAGAGGAGTGCCACAGCTTCAATTTTCTGCTGTCGTGATAGTGAAGCTCATTTACACTACCAATAATCTGAACGGACTGAAGGTATGAATCTCATTGAAATGCAATGAAGGCTGCTAAATGGGCAAAATCTATGTTAACATTAAGGCTGAATGCACTTAAGTCTATTTTAAACGTGAATTAAGCTTTACAAGCGAGAAGGGTGGTTTAACCCTGAACACATTGCCCACCAAGGAATGCGAAACAGGTTATTCGCAGCGGTAGTTCCTTCCCCCGAGTTGGATGTGGGCAGCCACCAAGTGTCCCCAAGCCTCGTCCCAGCGCGGCCGGCCCTGCTCGCTGCCTGCAGCCCGCTCCGGGCCGGCCTCACGCCCCAGACGCTGCCGCAGCGCCGGGACCGCGCCCGCACC
>VXBU01000772.1:132186-143940 GCA_013400315.1 Bombycilla garrulus | reverse complement strand
AGTTTGGGCCATTTTTAATTTGTTGGTCCTTTTGAACATGATATATTTTTCCAAATAGTATTGTGCCTGCCCAAACTGGAACCAATAATGAACCTTTAGGTCCAATTCCCAAGTAGGCCTTAAAATAAAAAAGATCTGTTATCTATACAGAGAAAGAATGAAACATTTGTGTGATTCCAAAGATCTGTATATGCCAGATGAAGGATTTGCTTTTATTCCCTGGGTTTTTTTAGACAAGGCAGGATGATCTTTGAACTAAATTTGATTTTTTAATGAAATTAATCAGAAAAAGTTATAGCTTTTGATGTGTTGAGATAGCGCACAAAAGGGATGGGATGGAGGTTTTAGGAGGGTTAAAACACCACATAAAACAATCTCATTTTTATTCCCATTGCTCATGTTGTAAAAGCTCCAGGAAGGACATCGAGCTGTGTGCCCAGCTCTCTTCAACTGCTCATTCCTCCCAAAACTAAGGCAACATCAAAGTCTCAGCCCAACTCTATTAATTGCTGAGTACTTTTAACAATTTCCAAAATGAAACTAATTTAATTTGCGCAACTTACTTTAGAGGATCATAGATGATTTGTCACAGATTTTTTAAGCGCTGCTTCAACCATCACCTTCACTGAGGCTGCTAAATGGGGGTTTCTGAGCACTGAATAGACCCTTAGGGATCTGCTGCTTCTGCTCTTTCACTTGCATACAGCAAAATTTACCACTCCATACCACAGATATCTCTTCTCAGCAGTGAAAGTCTCAGAAGTCTAACCTGGACTTCAATGCATTGTAATATAAACTGCAGTCCACAGTGCATAAGGATTTCTTGACATACCAGCAGTTTTTTTCACCAGCAGATACAACACACCAGCAATTCAGTGACACCAATTTTGCTGACTCAGTATCTTTATATCCTGAATTTAAATGTGAAAGACCCATTTCTCTCTTTTTCTCACATCCAGTACTGAAATTTGTTAGATAAGCCATTGTCTGTAAAACCTGTAAAATGTAAGGCTGAATTTTGTTTTCTTCTGTGGACCATGTGCTATTCTGGACTGTACCGCAAAGCCTTGCTATTTTCAAAGAGCTACCCTCAAAAACAGGGTATCAGTTCTGTTGCTTCTAGACAACACAGCAAATCCTTACCTTCAATCTTCGTGCTTTAGTATATTCTATGTATCTAACCATCTATGTATGGATGAAAGGTTTCAGTGTTTCTACATTACCTAGGAGATCAATTATAAATAACTCATTAGCAGAGCAAAACCATCTCTCCTGGCAGGATTTCATTGTTCATTCTCAAAACTGCATGTAGATAGCTTAACATTTGGGTAATCCATGTTACTTTTTTTTCTCCTCTCTGCTCACAAGGCAGACAAGAGAATACCTCAGTGAAGACTCCCACCTGGGGTTTCATCCTGAAGCAAACCTTTAAGCATTTCTGAAGCTAGATATCTTTGAACTTTATTTATGGCCCAAATATAAGTGTTTATAGACTTGGAAGTCTTTAGTGGTTTGGAGAATATTACTTGTGGGTACAATGGTGCTCTAGAGATTTTTTTCAGATTAGGAGCATACAGAGGAATGGTATGTCCAAGCTACAGTATGAAACAGTTTTTTAATTATTTCAACTGCTATAAAACCATCCCATTTTCTAAAAAAGTACTTATGGAAATGTAAGTCATTTGAGAATTGGCCACCATTACATCAGAACAAACCAAAACACACACAAGGCTTTTCCATGGAATTTGAGAGAAAGAGTTGTCAAAGAGGTCAACTCAGACAATTAATCAGGCACCTAGATTAACAATCCTTTGGTTTTCATGCATGGAAACCAAGTTGATCTCTTGTACTACTTCCTTTCAGCTAATATGGTCCCCCAAATGTTGGGGTTTTTTTTTATATAGAACTAAAATGTTTCATAATGTAAGTCATCTCTACAGCAAATCAGGTATTTTGGCAATATCTCATGTTTTTACTTATTCCTGAAGTTCCGAACAGAAAATCTGGATCCGTTCTTAAATTTCTGTGTATCTGTTGAGCAAGACTGTATAATATATTGCACAAGTTATTTTTTAAATACATTTTTAAATACATTCTTACTATGCATCATAAATACGCTAAAACTCCTACTATATAAATTTAAACCTCAAGATTATATAAGCAACCAGCTGGATACACTATATCCTCAAGTAATAGCATGCTTGAAGGCTATGTGTGATAATGAAGAGGTCATATATTGTTTCAACAGAAGGCAAAATTATTTAACTACTTCTCTTCTGGTGTACCAACATAAAGCAATAAAAGACATCAATTTTTTCAGAAATTTGGTATGGTTCTAATGGTTATGTGTGACCCTTCCTTCAGAAGTGATTTCTGGAAAATTTCTTGATTAATAAAATCTTGTAAATAAACTTTGAGATGACGGCTTTGTTATTGCTTTGGCACAATGCATTAACAACACAGTGAGCTCTGCCTAACTGTGAGCATTCTTTCAGGCGGATTATGTCCTTGTTTACATATCCAGCTGCACTTGGGACGTGTCCGTGGTGGTGCTGAACAATGTCCCCAGTAGGGGTGCCTGTTAGGGGAGGGTATACTGATGGAGGGTATGCCATTTACTTTGTTTAAATTGATCAAGAATGTTTAGCGGTCCTCTGATCCTGGGGGAAAGTGTTGGAACCCTGCATTTTCTGAATCCTGTTTGGGTTTGTTTAATGGGGATGTTTGGATTATTCAAAAAAAGTTGCAGTCCACAAGAACTGTTCTAGGAAGCCACTCTGAAGTATTTCATGCAGTCTGCATGCACATGAACAAGTGTGATGTTATTTACACTGCACTCCTAAATAAGGACTATGTAGGTGAATAAAAGTTTATATCATATTCTTCTTAACTAGGCATGTGTCTTCTCTCTGTTTTACTTCTGCTTACTTTTGGGCAAAGACTTAACGCACATGTCTGTGCCTTGTCTTCCTGAACCTTTCCAGTCCCTTCATGAGCATATGGACAGAAAATACCTACATGCAACCCTACATGGGGTTATTTTCTTCATGCATATAGTTTATATTTAAGGAAAGTAGGTAAGTTGTTAAAAGAAGGGCAATCAAATCAGTAACACTACTGCAGAAGTAAGACTGTTTTACACTATTGTGCCATAAACTGTTACCGCTTTCCTATCTCTATTCCTTACAGTTTTTTACTCTCTAATATGATAATATGTAACAGTGAAATTCATTATGTAGCAGGCTGAAAATTACCAAACCATGGCTACAATTCAGAAACAGTGCAGCTAAAATGGAAGTATTCTCTAGGAAAATATAGGGATTTTTGTACCCTCCAGTAGGTGTTCAAATGTATTAAGACTGTTTTTCCTTTTCAAGTATTGGGGTCTACCTCTTGCATACACATGAAAAACTTAGATGATTAAGTTGTTTAGGTGATATAGTGAATTACTCCCAAGGTGCAGACTTATGCCCTTCCCAACTATACAATGACATAATACTGCAGTGTTTTTAAGATGTTCATCAACACTGCTGTCAGCAGCAGACTTGTGATGAAACCCTAGCTCTGTTGAAATGAACTGCAGATCTTCCAATGAACAGCTGATTCATTTTTCCTCACTTCTCCTCTCAGAAATCATTAAACAACCTATCATTAAGACTTGGTTCAAAAACACTTCATCATCCCAGCTACTCTATCCAACTATGTGTAGTCCAAATGATAATAAAGGCTTCTTACTTTCTTGTCTGCACAGCTCTCAAAACACCAAAAAAGGACTATTTTTTCATTGTCCTGATAAATGAGCTTATTTCTTATAAAATACTGTATGTGTGCCAAGATTGTTCCATTCTAAAAAACTATTTACAGGAAGCTGGAGTTTGTACTGTCCTCCATGAGGGAGACAACATCATGTCAGAAAAGCACTGGGCTTCAAATAGCAGGTCTTCAGAAAGACCAGCAACATCAGTCACACGGGACTGGTGAATGACAAGTCTGTGGCACCATGGGAGTGTGTGACACTGCCCAAACTGTGGGAGCCAGAAGGTGAGAACAGTGCAGGTTCATGTTTTTAGGCATTTCTTGCAAAGGAGTAAGATTCACCTCAAGAAGGTACAAATGCTGTTCACTGTCCTTTCCAAACAACAGCAGAAATACCTTCAAGCACCATTTGCTGATCATGGATCTCTTGCTCTTTACATGTATTACTTGACATGTTCCATATTGTGTTCAGCATTACAAAATTTGCATTATCTCTGGGCCTCTGGGGTGGCTCTTGCCAGGAGTTTGGGCATATTTCAGCCCCTTGCTGCTCAGAGCTTGGGTTTCAGCAGAGGTTATTTGCATGACCTGCCCATGGGAAGTTCTTGCCTTGCCAATTCATCGGCTGCATAAGAGCTGCTGTACAATTATTCCCTCAGGTAGTGGTTACAGCTCATTTGTCAGTCTGAATTTAAACACCAGTGTTATGAAGGATCTTTCAGTATTTATGCTGTGCCTCATTGAAGGACGAGCCCTCAGTTAATCCATATCAAAAGATAGACCATTATGAAACCTAGTTACCGGAGGACAGATGTCTTGGTGAACGGATGTTAAGCCTTTCTCATTGACTGTAATCTCACTCACCAGGACTGACTAAAAGCTGCTAATCATGTGTCTCCTACAGCATCTGAGAGGAACTGGGCTTCTCCTGCCCCTGGGCAGGCTGACAAACAGCTGTCTGAGCAGGATGCCTAAGGACTAATGGCTCAGAGTGACATCAAAAACTCTGTGACCTTTGCAGGGGTCCACCATGGCTAGTAGTAAGGATCACTGATACATATGACTGCAGTAGTATAAGATATGTTGATTATTGATAGGCTTGTTTTAGAATAGAAATTTTCTTGGAAATCCCTTAGGATTCTTCTGATTATTTTATGAGCTCAAGCTCTCATAGTCAGGAAAAACTGTAAAAAAATATTTTAATTTAAATATTAATTGCTAATGCTGAGATACTTGATGGTAGAAAATAAACATCTTGCTTTATATCTCCCTGCTTGCCTCACTAACCACACAAATACAAGGAAACCTTCTAATAGTGTGTAATATATGGGGAGATGCCATTTTACTGTGATTGTACTGCTCGGCTAAACTCTGGCTTTAGCACTCAACATCTCAGCTGTCTCTTCTGATAGCAAAGGGTAACCTCATTTAAGAATCTACCCAACAAATATCTTACATTTTATGGTCTCATGCACTAGTTACTGTATTATGAACCATATCTTATGAAGCCTTAGCCAGGCAACCAAAGTCACCCTTCAGTGCCATTGCTCCTGTCACAATTTCAGGACAGGACATCCATGCCTCAAGCATGGATGATAAAAAATACTGTAGTCTTCTACGCAAGTGTAGGATGTGATCCTGCAAATACATGTGCATACACAGAAAAGAATGTATTCAAGAAAAAAATAAATTCTCTCTGCCCAGAATCTGAACCCAAGAGATTTTCATAGATTTAGGCTTTCTGGTTATTATGGCCTCAGGCCCCTGTTTGCCCTGCTCACATTCACTCATTCTCTGTTCCTAAAAAAGGCAAAGGAGACTATTCATCCAGCACTGACTCACCAGAACAAAGTACTATAATTCACTGAAAACTCTGTCGAGCATCAGTATTAAAAAAAAATTAGTCCAGCTTAAAGAAGAATGTGGACCAACATAATCATTGCAGCAATTGGGCTTTTAACAAAAGATAGCTTTGATTGTCCTTTATTTAGATGGTACTTTTACCACTGGTATTTCTAGGTAGCCCTCAATGTGATGGAAGACGTACGAGTATTGACGGTGACGTGCATTTTCAGGCGGTAACTGGTGCCTCCACTGCTCACAAAAGCAATGCATGCTAACCGCAAACATGCTCACCCTGCTGCCCTGCCAGCTGGAAAAAAAAGGTGTTAAGTGGCAGCTGTCAAGCTAGAAAGGAAAACGTGGTTCTTAGGCTGGGAGGAAAAAAAATTTTGTTAATAAAAACATGGCAAAAAAGCGTCTCTTCCAGCATTCCTGACTCACTTCTTTGAAACTCTTCAGCATTTTTGGCTTTATAAGATTGAGGACAATTTATTATTCAGCCACTGCCTATGTGAACTGAAAAAAAAAAAAAAAAGAAAAGAGAAAAATATTAATTAATNCATTTGGGTGGTGCTAATTGGAGTGAGGCAGCCTCCTCTGTGCACACCAGTATATCTGCTCATCTCAGCTGAGACGCTGTTAGCAGTTGAGTTTGCACATTGAGGCCCAGGTTTTGACAGGTACCCTCTATTGCAAATATTAGTAGTTAAGCATCTAACTACTCAATTGCATGTATAATTCAGGTAGGTACATGTATAATTCAGGGAGTTCGCTATCCAAGAGACTTTCTAATTTTTGTTCCCTGTGGTGTTCATGAGTGCAAAATTGTGAATGTTTTTTTATTATTATTATTTTATTTTTGTGCTGAAAAATGTGCTCCAAGGAAACAACATTGGGATGAAGCCCATCTGAAAGTCTGCTCCCCAGTGTGTCAGGATACAAATGCAGATTTTAATGTAGTGCTCTGTTTTCAAACCTTGGAGCTTGATTCACTACTGCATTACACCAATATGAAATCAATCACGTTGTGCTGATACACAACTGGATTAACCCAGGGGTGAATGAAGCTTATTGTTTGCAAGTGCCACTTGCTGAAGCAAGGACTATCTATTAAGAAAAAAATATCCTTAGTCCCACGAGGAAATCTGGTCCCTTTGTTTTTACAGTACAAAATTCCCAATATATGATAAAGAATATATACCTGTCTGAGCCAGGTCATAATTTAGCATAAAATAAAACAAGATGTTTAATCCTGGAGGAAAAAAATGAGAACAGCAGAACTATCAAACTATGTGGGCAATTTCCTTGTGCTCAAATTGCATTTTCTCCCTTCAATGTTATATGTAAAAGGGTCTTGCCCTCTAGATTAGAGACTTTTGCATTAGAGGAAACTAGGTTATGTCTTCCACTGTCAGAGATAAAGATTATGAGCTGGAGTGCACTTTAGCCAGTCACTCTGAAAAATGCTAGCCCAAGGGGGTAATAATTAGAACTGTTTTTGTCAGGTGACTGCATTTTAAGCAGTGTCTAAGTGATGTGTCTAAGCAGTGATGTGTCTAAGAATCTAGATGAGGGGGTTGATATAAATATTTTTTTTTTTCTGGCAGAACTATTACCAGGGTTTTTTCCTTTCAGGTTGGTAGTTTGGGTTTTTTTATTTCCAAAGTAAGCCCTTTTCAGAAATTATCTACTACAATGCAGTACTGCTTAGCATTATGGTGACCTGATAATATTTCCTTCAGAAACAAAAAGCTCAGTTCCATCTGTGAATTTCATAATTAGAGTGAAAAAATGGCCCATTATTTCTTATATTTTCAAGCATATATGCATAGAAAATGCAGAAAATAAACAGTATCTTATGATGTTTTTTTCCAATTTAATGTAATGATCTTAATTCAACCCGGGAAAATAGAGTCTGAACTGGAGAAGATATCTTAATTAGTATCTTGATGATAAAATAGTTCTGCTTTTCTTTTGAGATGTTTTTTTTCTGTTCATTGTCTCCAGGTGAAGGGAAAGCCAAGACCAAATTTAGGGGGTAGGTGATTTTTCTGGTGCCAAACAGGACTTTGACAAAAAGAGCACAGGCTGAAATCAGATGTTGAAGTCCCACAGGTGGGAGTGGATGGCTCCTATTTAGGCAGCTGTGTCCTCCCACACAGAGCAACCCTCAGGGATGAAGGCTCAGCATACCCATCATGATATCCTCCATGCATTTCAGAAAGGACTACAAACAGCATCATTTCTCAGTTTAGCATTTACATAAAGATGAAGGGGCTTTAATTGATGACAAGGACTTTGTTATCATTTTAACAAAACTTCTCAGTCTTTGATTACCAAACTTATTACCAAATAATACATTTATTTTCCTTTTTTCCATCTTGAAAGTATTTAAGAAATTGTGCTAACATGAAGATAGCTCCAAGCCTGGAATTTCTCTCTGCTTAAGCTAGCAGAGAGGATTTATGATAACAGTGAGTCTGTGCCAGGTTCTAAATGCTACACATCAGTTCTAAAAGTAGGATCAACTTGAAGTCTGGGCAGAAGAAGACAAACCCAAGACCGTAGTCCATGGACTTTTAGCAATTGAGAAATCCCAGCAAGTATGGGAACAAGGGACCATGGGAACCTTACTGCCTTCTTTCACTGAGAGGATGTTCAGGTTCCCTAGCTCAATGTGAAAACATTTCTTAATTTCTTTCTCAACCTGCAATCTCTATAAAAGCCTAAATAGTAAATAACAATTACAATATTGCATGGAAGAGGCATGAAGTATAGACTGGATGTCTATATCTTAGTGTTCCCGTTTTTCTTTTGCACCTGCATGGGCTGGATTCAGATAATTTTAAAATTATGTGCCTGGGTCAAATCCTTTTTACGTTTCTTCTTGGGAGTAGTTCCATCAGTTTCAATAGGTTTCTTGTTTCCTTGCAGTGAACAGGATTTGCATTTATGTTGTTTCTACTGACAGGCAAAGGCTTTATGTATTACGTTTGATATAGTCAATTATGTTCTTACTGTAGATATGAGAATAAGTCTTTCATATTCATTATTTTTTTAGAATCAGTGTTATTAATTTCTAATTTCTGAATCATTATCAAATTAGCAAAACATTATTTTTTTACTCCAATATGTATATATATGTATCTCTTTATTGCTAAAAAGAGGAAGAAGGTTATAGAAATTGTGCAAACTGCTATTTAATTTCATATTTGTTTTTAAAATACTTTCAAGACCATAAACAGTATCCTACTCCTAAACCTTTTTCCATATGTGTTTATAAGTTTTCTTCTTCATATGAAGACATAGAGATAATTCAAATATTAAATCCTTTCTTTCCTTTACTCTTCACTTTTCTTTTTTTTTTTTAATAAGTGCTATAATAGACCTACCAAGGTTATTATTTGTCCTTGTATCTTCAATGAATCCATGGTAGGAATGTTTTTTATTACTCTGCCATAGATAAAATTGCTTAGTTCCTGCTACCTATAGGACATAGCATTTTTCAAGAGAAATCTTCCACCTTTCATCAGAAAAGAGAATATTACACTTGATGCAAAGTGAATGACTACTAAAATACAGGGAATACATCCAAAACTACCTTTAGACTAATAACTTCACATAATTCTTTTTATTTTGGAAATTTTTAAAAATGCCAGTCTTCAGAGAACTTCAGCATTTTGTTCTGCTGGTCCCAAGCAATTTTAATTCCTTTATTAAATGCACTTACATGCCATTGAAACAGCCTTTATTTTGGTCAAGGGAATTTAAAGGGAAGTGTTAATTTTATGGAATTGTTGAATGCTGGGTTTTAGGACAGGATATACATAGGATACACCAGAAAGTAACATCCAAAAAAATCAGAAATTTTGCCCATGGTTTTCAGACCAAGGTATGTATGCCTATGGCATTCTGACAAAAATTTTTCTTTTTGGGGCTTCCAAACTTTACAGCAGTCTATTTTTGGACTCTGGGGTATAAGCTAAAATTAGCCAACAGATGTGCTGAAGTGTTATCAGCCTTGGTTCATTGATATGTTCAATAATTGCATTCTTGAAATAAATTAGTTTTGTTTCTGATTTAGTAGGGTTTGTAGCCTACTGCTAAAGGTTTCTGAAGCTTGCCCTACAAATCCATGCCACTTTCTCTCTGAAAGTCAAAGACAATTAAGGGGTTTACTGCAAGAGCCACAACTTTTTCTTGAAGGTGTTTCCATCCCAGGACTTCTGCCCTTTTACCACCCATATTCCTGATCTAGCATCATGTCTTCTGGTCTAAAGAATGTTAATGAACAAGTTAATATGAACAAGTTTACAAAATATGTGTGAATGCTTTGTACCATTATTTAGAAAGTGTTTTTTACTTGCTTATGACTAGATACTGGAATAGTATCTAAGCATTAGTTAAAGTTATCTTTGCTTAATACTTATATTGTAGTTAAGATTATTTCTACAAGATACCATGGATTGATACCAAAGGTTTACATGCAAAGACAGCCAAGACATAGACAGATGTACATGTAGCTACAGGAGTCACTCCACTTAAGTTGCTATTGTCTGGGAACTTGAAAAAGTTCCACCTATGTCAGCCAGATATTTAGGGTATATGAGCTAGTTCTGATTCATTTCAGCAGCCCCTAAGTTAACTCACCTTTTTGAGGAGTTTAAGCTTCCACCACTGATCCCATACTGAAGCAAGTCAGGAGTGTTCGCCCTGTACAGTAGGGAATGCCATCTTCCAGAAAAAGACTATTAAGGTATAGGTTGGGAATCTCCAACTGCTTTGCAAAGGGAATATGCTTAAATTATTGCAGTCAATCTTCAAAAGGCAGCACAGCTGTCCTCCTTGTCTCACAGCTCTTATCTCTTTGCGCACTATCTCTTAATAAGTATGAAGCTTCCTGTTTACCTGTCCTACCCAAAACTCTCTTCCTATCTTTGGTCATTTCTTCATGCCAAGCCCTATTACTAGTACCATATACATACATATACAAAATATAGCTAGATGGGGTACTTTTGTATCTTATTTGCTGATCACAGCTCAGACACTGGGGTGTCACATTGGTCTCCTCTTTCTGCTGTGGAACTTCTGTCCTACAGACATAACCTGAGGCACTTAAATGAGTATAGAACCTCTGAGAAACAACTCTCCTAGATAATAAAAAGTCTGATTTCAGGCATACCTTTAAAAAATATCAACCTTCAGGAGGTTGTTCTTCCTTTTCACAAAATTTAAGCATTATAGTACATTTTCCTTTTTTTCACCTTCTTTTTAGAAGCAATTGGAGTTGAATAAAGTACTAGTTTGTCCAGTTATCATACAAACCTACTGTCATCTGGAGTATACAACTTGCACAAATTTGACTGTCACAAAGAGACACTGATGTAATGTAATCTCCCTTTAAGTGTTATTAGCCCCTTATAAATTCAAGGCAAGTGCCAAGTCTGTATGTGAATTTTCTCATAGCAAAGACTTGAGATTCACTCTGTTTGAGAAAAAAAAAAAAAAAAAACACAGTAAATTAATAAGTGCTCATATACTCACAATTAATCCTACCCTAACAACTAGGGTATGCCCCATTGAAGATATTAGCTGAAGAACAAAGTTGCCTTGTCAAGCCTGTTATGAGAGTGAGTTAAAACCTCATGCTACTTTTATGAAATGCAGTCAATTGTATATCAAGGGGTATTAATCTGGCAGGTGCTTTGGGATCTACTGGGATGAGAGGTGCTGTAATTGAGAAAACAATGAAAAATGAGGCAAATATGGGATTGGCAAGAAGAGAAGGGGTTTGCTTGCCAGTGTGAAGAGACTGTCATGGATTGTGCCTCATACCAAGAGAATTGTGTGTTAACTTATTAACGGAAGCTGAAGCAAGAACAAAATTTGTGTTAGTACGCAAAAACACCCTTCTAGTGACTGCAATGAACTACATACTTTTCACTTACAACACAGAAAATAAAAGTGAAGTCTGCCTAGAAAAGAAAAGAGTATTTCAACCATCCCAGAAAACGGGCTGTTGCATAAAAACATTCAAATATGATTTTTCAAAGGTTGCACTTCTCTGAGCAAGTCCCTGGTTTCTCACTTCATAGGCAAGATTCTAGGGGAAAAAAAAGAAAATAAAAAAGTAAAACAAAAAAAAATTTAAAAATA
>VXBU01000772.1:93516-127251 GCA_013400315.1 Bombycilla garrulus | reverse complement strand
TTCACTAAATCTGCAGCGCAATTCCCTGTGACAGTTGTGTAGGTATATTAGAAGAAAATAATTTACTTCAAAAATAGCATGTAAAATACATTTTCCTGGGAGGAATTCACATCATATTTACAGTAACCAAACCAGGCAGTCTCGAGGAAACCTTTATCTGTGAAGAGATCATAGACACTAACATGCTAATTGAAGTATGATTATTTATGTGTGCAATAAACAAAGCTAGAGCAGTTTCTCTGTAATTCTGTAGATCTAACTCCATAGATTTTAATTGTAATTGTGGTTTTAATTGTTTCTTGGTTTTAAATTAAGTTTACCCTCTTTGGTTATCAGGATTAAGAAAACTATAAATACAAAACAACTCTTCAAATTAAAACTGACACTGACTGGAAACATCTTGATGCTACTCTGGACTAGAGGCCACATACAGGCATACATTTTTTTACTTCCCCTCTTGCTCTTCCCATGTAATCCACTGCTGTATGTGAATTTGAATATCTGTATGCTTTAGGATGTACGACATCATGCTATGCACATTTGACTCCATAGAGGTTAATAGACATGGGGAGCATCACCTGCAGACCACCTCAGTGGTGTTCCATACCTCTTTTTCATCTGGCTGATTGTGTTGATTGTGAATAAAAGGTAGGAGAAACAAAATACTTCACTCTGGTTTAGCTGATTTATACATTCACCTGGAGCAGATTTGCAGGGAGAATCTGCTCTAGCCTTATAAGCATATACACACATGGCCATTCAAGGTGTTCTCTCCTCGGGACAAAGTAGTTTGAATGCCTGGTGCAATGGGACTGCAAAAAAAATCATTCTGACTTTGTGTCCAGGCAATTCACCTTTGTCCCAGTGATGATATGAGTCTTTCTGCTGATGGGGAAGGTATAATAAGTCAAGTGAGGCAGTCTTCAGCAGACAGAGGCCGATTTGCTAGCAGAATGGAGCAGATGTAGTATCTTGTGCTAGATAACTTATCCCAGCATGAGAGTTTCCTTGTTGGAAGCCTTCAAGGTTGCACATGAAATATAAGAGATGGATGCTTGTTCTGCAAATGGCCCCTGCGTGCAGGTAAGCAAGTTTATTTTAGAAACCCAAACAAGAGACTTGTGATACTCACCTTTCTTGAAAATCAGCCAAAACTCTGTGTGAAAATGGAAAAGCTGATGAGGTATCTGTGCACATAGCTGCCAGCCAGTATTGGAATGCATTGTCCCAAGACAAGGGAATCCCTCTTGTACTATCATTTCTTTTACAAAACATCACATAAAAAATGAATGCCTTTAAAGGCCAGTGCTCTTTGTCCAGACCACTGTCAGACATGAAAAATTAATCAGGAAAATGACAACAACAACAAAAATTAAGGAAAAAAAATATTTGCAGAGAGCAGAACTCCTTCACCCTCATCAATCTAGGCTGAGTGAGTTCTTAGGTCTTTCAGCACCTTCCAAGGAGCTCAGCATATTACCCATAAGTCACCGGCTGGGAAAAGAGTCACTCTTAGGTTATGGATATGCTGCTGCTGCTGTTTTCAGCCCATGTCAGTGGAGAGAAGGGGTGTCATCAGCCCACTATGGCTGGAAACCTTTTGAAGTACACCAGATCAGCTAAGATGACTCAGAATTATTTGTCACAGCAATTTACTCTTGAGCACTCTCATGTTAGCAGATGAAGGGTTAGGTTTTGACCAGGGTCTTTTAGGACTAGAGCTTTCTGAGCTCATGGAAGCCATATGAGGGCAGTTTCTCTCAGGACTGACTTTGAACATTCTGGGACAGCATGGAGTTCCATTATTTCCATGAGGTTTCTTGGTGCTGCAGCCTGACATGGTTAAGCAGCAGAATAGAGGACTCCATGTGTCTTGAAATTAGAAAGTAGTGTGGCTTTTGGTGATTTTTTCTTTTTTTTTTTTTTTTTCCTGTCTAGATGGGCAGACCTGCTTTGGGAAATATTGTTGCTTTGTAACCAAATTTGGAAATATCTGGCTCCATGATATGCCAAAGGGATTAAAATGGTAGCATGCATGAGCTTGGAAAGGGTTTTATTTTTTCTTACAGTGACTCACTGAAACACACTAGATCACTTGAGAACATGGTTTCTGTAAACAACTGAAGTGTCACAGAGTTACAAGTGACCTTGCAGAAAGTGGTCCTCAGCTCTCATAGGCAAAACACAGCAGGGTCCAGATGTAGTAACTTTTATGGAGCATTGCATACCAGAGGAGGTTTCTTCCAATCTGCTGTCTTTGTTGTGTTTAACACAATATCCCTTTATATTCAAGGTTTCATTGTAACTATTGTTGTAGTGCATGTACAAGCATCTCTTTGGAGCTTTTATAATTCCAATGATTCAAAGCTCCATAATTTACCTGCTTTTTCAGAGCTGCTGAGCAACTGCAATTGATATTGAATCCAAACATACAAGTGTCCAAATGAGATTAAAAAGGCGAATTTCATTAATTTTCTGAATGTAGTTTGAAAGTTTTTGCTCACAGATTTGCAGAGGAAAGGCGTTTGCAAGGGTGGCTCTTTGTGGATGGCAGTATCAAATCTGTGCAAAATTATATGCATATGTACCTGGAGCATCTGCCTGGAACTCGTTGATCCAAAGACAATAGAAAAATTTCACAAGCCAGGGGTAGATGTGGGAAGTGCACCTGAACATGAATAATTTAGCAGTCAAAAATGAAATGCACTAGACTCTATGTAATAACTGAAGAACTAGCACTACTTCCTTAACAAACTCATTAGAAAATGCTACAATCCAGTTTAGAAAACACCTATTTGTCTTAATTGGCATAGGTTTGTGTATATCCTAGCAAATACAAGTGAAGTAATGCAAAAGCTTGTGACAACAGAAGGAATGTAATTTCTCTGCCTCCCATGCTGCCAAAGAGTGTTGTGTCATTGCTGCCTTCCAACCTGAGCTTGTTTGTCACACAACACATGGCCTATTACCTCATTATCTCGTGAGCCTCACCCTAAAGGTATCATCCTTTGTTGCTGAGATTAGTAATGCTCCAAATGCAACTTGTGAGGTCTCTGGTAGGAGTGTTCTCTTTTTGAGGAATGTTTATTGTTGGCTGTCAGGGAGTCTACTGTGCATATACATGTGCTGCCACTACTTCTCCAGTTGCCTATTTAAAATTTGTTAAAACTCACAAAGGTTCCACAGAAGTAATTGGTTACAAAAAAACTTTTATGACCTACTGCCCAGTTCTTGGTGAAACATCTTATCCCACAGTTACCCAGTATAACATTGTGCTCTGTTTACTTCTCTTAATATTTTACTTGCATACACTTTTCAGCCTGTCATGCCTGACTGGACATCCATGAAATAAAAACTTGCCCAATATCAGCTCTGATTGTTAAAAAGGCTTAAATGTGGATGGTTTGTGGGAATTTAAGCCTTCTATTCAACTACTGACTTTTCTAAAACACACCTTGGGTTATTGACAGCGGTGGCTTGATTTGGGATGTTCAGTATTTCCAGACAGGCCCAGAAAATTACAATATTGGTTGAAATTTCTCAAGTTTTCTGTGGCTAAAAATATCCTAAAAGTAGCAACATATCTTATTGGACAGTGCTTTAAAATCATTGCAGGGAAAGACAGCATTTCCCAGAAGATGTTGAAAACCTGCCAGAAAGCCTGTACACACTAAAGTAGCTGAATTTGAAAACCAGGGGAGCACAGCTGAATGTAAAATTAGAAAAGTTTGTGCTTCTGCTCTCACTTACACGATGTGGGGATCAAATGAACTACATGCTCAGTATCATGAGCTTGATTTCATCTCTAAAACTTCCCAGTCAGAAGTGGTCATTGCAAAGCCTACTCAACTAGCTTAATATCTAGCCAACTAGCCCTATCAGTTCTAATAGTCATACCAGTTCTACTAGTCCTCCCAGCAAACTAGGTTATTCCTGGTCAGTCCTAAAGTACTGCTTCATCAAGCAGCCATAAACATCAGAACAGATTTTAGATTCTTAACATATCATATGAAAACCAGGTATTTATATAATATAAAAAACTGTGCAGTTTGAGTAACCAAAAGAAGCCAGACAGATCTTTTGGAAAAGACAACTGACTCACTTGGACTAAAGAAAAGAGACAAATCACTAACAAGACTTCAGTAAACTACCTGATAGTATGACATGCAAAAATCATTAGTGAAGCTGGAGGGGCAGGGACTGGTGTGCTAGAAAAACCAATCTCTGTTGAGTTCAGATACTAAAATGGCTTCAAATAAATTATTAATCTGGGGCAAAGTNAGGGGAAAATAAAACATAATTTTGGAAGATTTTCATGGCCTTGCAGGTTGCAGGAGAACAGAATGAAATATGGTAGGAGATGTGAGTTCACAGAGTCAGGTACTTTCAACACATCCCAAGAGAGTCAGTTAGGGGGAAAAATGCAGCCACTTGTTGAAGATTATGCATACTAGATAAAAGTATATTATTGTATATATTTTTTAATTTTAACAAAATGCTGTGTTACATTCAGGAAGAGATTGCATTGCACAAATAAGTAGCACCAGTTGTGCTCTAGAGTATAGTCAGGCAGAGAGAGGGGCAAACCCAAGATTTGGCCTCAGCCGCCCCTGTTCTCTTTGCAACTCACTGCAATCTGTAGATCATTTTCAAAACTCAGAAACTGTCATTGCAGCAGCAATGGATAAAGGTTCTTTATACTCTTTCTCTCAGCCTACTGGGTTCTCACATTAGCACAAGCGGGAATCTGGCACAGAGGGGCTGCTTTTTTGCAGAGATGCTTACATCTATTTCAGGAACATCTGCTGCAATAAAAAATGTGTGGCACATACTCCATGACTTGTCACATAATCTTCATGTGACAAATAACTAAATATAAAATAAACCTGACAAAACTAATAAACTACAGCAATGCCAGGAATAATAATCAATAACATAACTTCTCTTTTAAATGGATGAAACAGGAAGGTCACATTGTGGCTAATTGCAAACACTGCAACTCAAAACACCGCTGTCATGGCGCAACTATCATTTTAACTTCATGCTCAGTCAGATCACATCAATAGTATGAGCCTCAGTGACCTTCTGCTAGTTGACCAGGATCTTATACAATAGGCCAATGTAGTCATCATTATACCTTCTAGCATAGTAACTGTTGAGGCCATTTTTTTCCTAAGGAGTCAATCAGACAATAATTGCTAATTGAAACTACATCACAAGGAAGTGAATTCTGATATCTGACAATGAAAGCAAATATTTGACTTAAACATATTAAAAGCAACTAAAAATGAGAGATATATCTGTGGTGACATACATTAGAGGATGATTTAAGACCTGTATATGAAGAAAATTTACCCAGCAATTGCAAAATATTGCAAAAGTACAAAAAAATAATATATTTTCATGTCTCAGATCTTCTTGGTCTGTCTTAAAAACTTGGGGGGGGCAGTTCACTACTCAATAATATTAGAAGAACAATGCACCTATGTTTCTGCCTTCAACCCATGCAACCTCTCTGATCCGTTAGAAAAACTAAAGTCACATTTTCCTTCAGTTCTTACAAAATGTGCTCTGTACAGCATGGGCATAAGGGTTAGCATGTATCTTATAGATAGCTGAATGTGTCTGATAGATGAATCAGCCTTCTGTAACCTGATGCTTTAGTGAATTATTAGATTATATGATATAAAATGATCAAACATCCAAGAAGTTCTTGACTCTTCCATAGTTGCAGCAAAGAATGAGAGAAGTCCTTTGTCAATACTACCACTGGAGAAAAAAATAAGGTGTACAGTATACGTCTATTATTTTGCTGCATTTTAGAGAATAGGAAGCATTAATTATACCTGTCTTTTAAAGTTTCCCATAAAATAGCGCCACACCCTGGTGCCAAAAAGTATTAATAATTAATGATTGGTAATTATTAAATAAATTATTAATAAGATATTAATGAATTATTAATAAAGTATTTGTTATATTTGTTAAAATTTGCTCTTTAAGTTTTACATTCTGCTGTCTATTGAGAAGTCAGGTCAATTAATGCTAGATGTTGTTTGCATTTATCCTTGTTATGTCTTAAATATATTTGCAGTAACTTTTTCAGCAAAAACACACAGTATCATGCTGATGGCCAGTTCTCTGTACTTGAGCACACTGTTTGAATTTCTTTACATATCTCATAGGAAAACGTAAGGATGAAGCAGGGGTCCATCACCCAGCTTGTAGAGCAGATAAACATCACCATTCTGTCTCAAGATTTGTCAGAGGACAACAAATACATACCTAGACAGCTGTGACTCAAAGACCAAAGGCAAAAATATGAGCCAGGCAAGTAACCTCATTGTGCATACGTGCAGTGCATGAAGCAGCTCCCTCTGCTTTGCTGGCCCTGAACCCTGCTCCCTGATGCATGCTCTGATTCCAGCAAAATCTTTGCATATACCCAGCCCTAAAATAGGCAGAAGGTCTTTACCTGACTAGTAAAGTCAACAGGGTGGTGGTGGCATCCTAAAATTTAGGCTTAAAACTGGTTGTAAAATAAATATTTTTTTTTTTAATTGGGCAGCTGGATTCACCCCATAATCTTCTGAAGTGAAAACTGAGGGATATCTTTATTGTGCAATCCTTGAAAAACATCCCCAGGTTATGCAGCAGGTCCAGAGGGCTCTTGAATGCAATTGTGGGGATCTACCTTTGAACTCTCAAACAGTCAAAGTGAAGGGGCACAGAAGTGTGTTTTATTTGATGATTCTTAATGCCAAATCTTTTCCTACAACTCACACAAGCTCAGAGTGGGGGTCTTACTCACTATGGTGTAAAAATCATCCAAAAGCTTAACAATAACGAAAAATAATAATATAACACTGGGATAATAGCATCTTCAGTTCTCTGTAAAAGTGTCCAAACTGCTACAAAAAGGAATGTAAGGACCATTTCAGATAGTGCAAAAGAATGTAGCTGGTAGGTGGGGATGAAGATGAAATGGAAATATTTAACATTCATTCATGGTAGAATCTCTCTGTGAAGGGCAGGAAATCCTCAGACTTATTTTTCCAAAAAATTGAGAAGACAATGGCCACCCTTTTTTTAATCTCATCCAGACTTTTCAAACCCGCTTTTTTGTTTCCTTTCTGTCTCTTTTTTTCCCTAATAATTTTAGAATTTATTAGTCTTCTTGCTGTTTTCTGCCAATCTTGTACTTTATTTCTATTGTGGAAGAGATCTTTTTGTGACACAGGTAGTGCCCCAAGTGTTTGATCTTTGACCTCCACTCAGAGGCTGTTTTATGTAGAAAAGCCCTGTGATTATTGCCATTACTTTCTTTAACCTACTTTTTCACCTTGAAGTGTAAAGGGTCACAGCTAGGGCCTAGCTCTTATTGCAGTCTTTAGATGAAGCATATACTATGAAAAGAACTCTGTTTTTATTTCTTAGGAATTATGGGTTTAAGCTTTTGAGTTCCATTACAATAATTATTGTTTTGGTCGGCTTTTTCTCTTATGTTTAATGCTGAGTGGACTAAATTACCCATCTAACAAGGAAGGTTAATTGATAGTTGTAAACTGATGTGCATAGTCTCTGCTAATTCTCTTATTTTTCTTAGACCTTCATGTGAGCTATTGCCTCTCAATGTCCTTTTGTTTTAACCCTTTCCCTTGTACCAATAGCTAAGGATAACTGTTTAATTTTGATTATCCTAAACTGGACCAGGGTTTAAAGCAGTTACATGCCTATAACTATGTGATTTGCAATAATCTGAGCCTATCCTGAATTGTGTAAAGGTAAGAGAGTGAGACATCAGAGAACAAGATATTTCCTTGGTGTTTTTTCCCATGAAAGTCCTTGAAAGTCATTCACCACCAATATTGCAATAAGTAAATAGTCTCTGTTTATTATTACCATTATTGATGATGATGATGTTATTACTGTTATTTAGTAAGTGGATCTAACAGTATTTCACAGAGGAAAAACACTTGTGTCAACTTTTGCACATAATGGTTTATCTCAAACGAAAGTTTTTAGGACTGCAGCTCCAGACAAAATGACCTAAAGCAGCTTGGTAAATGCCAGGAAATATAAAATAAATGTAACAGAAAACGTGCTTGGCATGCTGTCTGCCACCTGCAATGCTGATTTCATTATCTAATAGTTCTGTATTTTAGCAAGCGCCAGCCTTAGAAGGGGTAGATGGTCAGCAATGCATTCATGCTGCACAAAATGAAAAATGCCCCATGCCTGGACATTATAATAACCATAATAATATTATAATAATTACAGCATTTAATATATGGGATTAGTCCTTCTGATAGCATCATTAGCCATCACTATACCCTGTAATAGGTGGCTTCATCCTTGTTATGACATGATCTTTCCTACTAGTTATTGACTTTTCAATGCAAGGGGGAGGGAACATTCCCAGCCCCCCAAACTTTTAAGAAGCTACTGTAAAGCTGTGGTTTTATTCTCAGCTGGAATGTTTAGAAACCCTTAGAGCTAAATACCTCGGTGTACTGCTTAAACACCAACAACAGCCTTATGGGGCCTTGCCCGACTTTAAACACATCTTTTTTTGTTGAGAATATTGCATTCTGTCACAATTCTGTAGGCAAACCCTGGGCTCACATTAAATATACCAGCTTCATTGAAGCTTACTGAATTGGACTGAGTAGCTTTTTGTTTTATTCTCTCTTCACTTCACCCCCGGCTGAGACTGGACAGCCTTTCTTCTAGTGGAGCATGCTTTTAAACATCCCAAAAGAAGGGAAGGGGGTGGAGTGGATGGGGGAGGGGGCATACTGCTTCATAAGGAAACCAAGAGGTGCAGCTTAGGCCCATAATTAGTCTTGATCCTTAGAGTCTAAAATATTTTAACACCAGGTTTCTGATTGCAGCCCTGCAAAGTGTATTTGGGAATGCAGAAAAGTAATTAGGTCTGTGCATTGAAGTGTGGAGAGCATTTAATAGTGAATGGGTGGTTACTACATTCTTGGCAGCCTGGGTTTTATCTTTTCATGCCGCTGTTGTTAGAGATGATGGGTTTATTGCAGTTTTAGCACTTTGGAGGTGGCTGTGTTTTTCTCAACTGTGCCTTTCTCTTTCTGTCTCTTAGAGGAATACTTGCAGCAGAAGGAAAAGTGAAGAAAATGTGATATCACAAAAATAACATCGCCTCAAATTCCCCAAAATATTGTTTGCAGGAGCAGAACAAGCAGGAATAGACCACAGCCCTACAATAGGCCACCGGCAAAGAGTCCAGTTTTAATTAATGACTCGTTCTGTACAGAACCTGCTGGAGACAATGGTCACCCCAAGGAGAAGAAAAAAAAATTATTAGATTCTCTGGTAGGGTGTGGTCATATCATCATCTATACAAACCACCAGGTGGTTTTTGCAGGCAGACAGGGCTGGAGCCATCAACCTCCTCATAACTCCAGACTGTTTTTCCAATGTGGATAGAACCAGCATGCAAGTGGTGTAACAGCAGCTAGGAATAAACAGCCATGCAGATGGCTGTCACAATGCTTAATAATTCATATGTTGTCTTTGTTAATGCTGTTACTATTAAGTATATATATGCTTAAAATAAGAATATATGGATTTTCTTGTCAAATACATCATTTTTACAGGTATGACTGTAAAATTTGCCATTAAAATACTTGCTGCTGCTGTCCTGAAGTCATAGAAATTTTGTTCTTTTAAAAAAGTTCTTAAAATGAGAAAGGAACCTCAACATTTCCAAAGGAGGAAATAGCTTCTCTGTCTCTCACTATTCTAAATGCAGACTGTTGCACCAAAACATTATGGCAGAAATATGAGGAAATACTGGGCCATAGAAAAGTGCAGCAAGGTCACTTATTAGCTGAGAGATATTGCTTAAAACATTGAGAAGGATTTGGTGAGGTATAAAGAGAAGAATGATAATTTACAATAGAAATCTGATAAACAGATCATTGTATTATTTATCAGATTAATCCTTTTAACTAATTCCGTACTTTTTGTCAGGGACTCCTCTGGCTTTTGAAAGATACTTTAGTGTAATTTTCTTATTTTTTTTAATCAATTTTTAGCTGATCTATTCTTTTGTTTTCTATTTAGGGTACCTAAAAATTTCATTTCATCTTTGGCAGATATTTATTCACATTAAAAATTAGCTTTTTTTTCAAACAAGTTTTTAAAGGGAATCTGTCATATTTTTCTTCTCTTTGTTCTGAAGCCTGAGAAATGCCTTTTTCTGGTTGGCCTTTGCTAGTAGGCAGTATTTCTTTCAAAGGTGTCTCATGTTTGTGAAAGCATGGTAGAAAGAGTTCAGGTCTTGCCTAGTGCACTTGCTATCCCTTATGCCTGTGATGGGAGGAGAAATAACAGTCTTTTAAACATGCCCTAAGCATTTGGTTGTAACTGAGGAAAGGAGTACCTCTGTATGATTTGTTTACACAAGTGTCTTGGGTAGGTTTATCTTTATAAAACCAATGTCAGTTTCAGAAAATTTGACATCTCTTTCCTAGCTCTGGGAGTCAAACCATAGAAGATCTTCCTATGACCCGGAGAACAGGATGAAACAGGCTGATTTTGGTGCTTTTGCAGCCAATGTCACTAGTCAGAAGACCTCCAGTCATGCAGCTTTAAGACCCCAGTATGACACTAAGGCAAACATTTGCTTGCTGATACTGGAAAATTATTTTCCTGGTTGCTTTGAGTTGTGCGCATCTGAAGGTCTTCTGTGATCCTTGTTATTCAGACTGCACACCTAAGTCCTTTATATAATTTCTACATTGCACATATTAATTCCAGAAACACCCAAAACTATGAAATGGGTTCTAGTAATGATGCTGAAGCACTGGTGAAATAATGTTGACATAACACTTCCAGTTCTGAAACACCAGGTTTTGAAACACCACATCTGGTGAGGTGAAAGAGATATGCAGAAATGACAGTAAGATGTGAGGAGACCTAACTGTATTCCACCAATTCATGGGAATTAATGAAGCAGAGGAAGCATCCATCTGACAGTCACAGAGGTCATACTCATGCTCAGGGCCAGAATATCTGCACACAGAAATGAGACTGCCTGCCCTTAAAACACCTCATTGCTTTATAGAAGCTCAGTGTTAGGTTCACTGGCCACGTTTCAACCTCATTTGCACAGAAAAAGAGCACCCATGTTTATCATCCCTTAGTCAGAGCATATTCTTGTATAATCCAGCATGCGACTGTCTCAGATTTTCCTCACCACACTTGGCCCTCTCTCCAACATGTCTGTGTCAGAAATTTCTCCTCAACTCCTGTATCCCAGGGAGCTGGTGATGTCAGGGCTGTAATTCGTACTGACTTTTCACAACCAAATCATGGCCAGGTAAGAACAGTGTGCTGCTGACACTTTGATAGTTAAGCACCTACAGTACTCTAAGGAATAGGGAAAAAAAGGGTAAAAAAGGGATGAGTTTTGTTGTGCTGTTGTTGTTAATTGCTACTATTTGTCCTGAAGTTTCTTCTTCTGCTATTCCTATTTGGAGTCCCAAGTACTCAGGCACCTCAGAATTTCATCTGGGTTGCCATACTCAACAGGACATCATTTGCATTAAGATAAAAGTCAGAGGTCAACAAAACCCATTTTGTTATGGCAGTTCTCAAAACACTAGTTCATTTTTATACAGAGCAAAAAGACAGGCATGCTGAGATCTGCATTTTTTGGTGGCGTGGTAGTGACCTGTGCATCAACATCGATGCCCTTCTTCACAGCTTTAGGGAAATTCCATTGTGCAAAGAGGTTAAGAGATGGAAAGAAACAAAGACATATATGCAAGCAGTCTGAGGACCTGAGCCCATCAAAGGATAGGACCCAGGAGCAAAGAAGCTGGAAGATACAACAGTGGTGGAAGGATAAATGACCCTCTATTTCTTACACAGATCAGAGTGGTGTAGTATGTGTGAAAACTTGTTTGGTTCTCTCCAACAGACCATCAGTAAAACCTAAAATCATGTCAGCCTTTCCATCCCCTGACAGCTCACACCTCCAGAGGCCAAAAAAGCCCAGCAGAAATGGGTGAGAAGAAGGTTAGGCACCTCAGAGGAGCCAAAATCCAATTCCCTTGACTGACTGATAATCTGCTCATGCTGATGGTTGAGTTTGGTATCAGGAAAAGAAAAAAAGGAATTAAGAGGGACAGTTTGCTAAAACGGCAAAAATGAAAAAAGACAGCAAAATAATGGTGGGTATTTAGAAGCCATTTGAGGAGAGCATGCCTTACCTCTCACTGGAGGTCTGCGTCAGTGCTTTCTTCCAGTGTTGTAGAATGAAGGTGCACATGCCTGATAAGGCAATATCCTGGAGGTTCTCGCTCAAGTCTAATACACTTTTGTGTATAAACAAAAAAATGGTGGGGTAATTCATCAAAGCATATCAAGATTACTTCTTCAGAACTCTGCGTTTATGCTGATAACCCAGAATCCCCAAAAGTGGTGTACTAGAGAGAATTCACATCACAACAGGTAGACAGGACAGACCAAAGTCCTCCTTAGTGACATTGCATATGGATGCTGATGTCCCAAACACAAAATTTCTCATTTTTGCTAGGCTCTGAGCCCAAACCTACAGTCTGATTTCACATCTTGATTTAGCTCTACATCGGTCAGGCCACTGCTAATCTTGTAAGAATCAAGCAGTATATATTTTGTATTTTGCAGGTGGAGCCTGTTTGATGCTTTTTAAGATACCATATGTTTTGTATTATATACGGCCAGTTGTAGAATAGCTGAAATACTATATCAATTCCTTTTAACTTCAATTTTTTTTAATTGTCTCATAAACAAAACTTAAGGTGTTAATTTAACTATTATATGGCACTAAATGTGGCCATAGTACAATATTTTTAAATTAAATACACATCTGTACATAAATATTACCTTACGAGCAGGTGGTTCAGAATAATGTGCAGCTTTAAATTGCTCATTGTACTTATTTATCAAATTCTTCCACGTTGTAAGATCTGTTTAAAATGAGTGGATGTAAAATAGAATACTTCAAGGAATGATAAATTTTTTGAGTGCTGGTTAAGTAAGGAAATTAAATTTGCTATACTTGTGGTAACAGTCACTAAGTTTAAAAAATCTGGAACACTTTTTAGCATACACAAACTAAAGTGTTTTGAAATAATGTGGTACCAATTTTCCAATGCCTATTGTTTGAATTATTTTTATTGTAAAAGCTGAGGTATTAACTGGGTTCTGAAATTATGCTTAGAAATTTTAGGAAAGAAAAAGTATTTTCTTACATTATGTCAATGTAGAAATTGTGTGTGTAATGGATCAAAAGAGAGGTTAAATGTCTAAGAAACCTTGAGTTTCCTTACCATCTAAGTGGGAATCACAAAAGTTATTATTTCTTTATTCAATGTTATAGATTTGCCTGGAACTATCATAATCATGACAGACTGGTCACCCTCGCAAATTCTCTTATGCAGCATCAATTGAATACTTTCTGCAAAATTATCATCATCGGGTAACAGCAAACCAAAAATCTGAGAACAAAAAATAAGATATCTTTCCACTCTTGCTTTTAGCTACTTCTTAAACCTGCCAGTTGAAAGAAAATCAACTTTTATTGATGACTGTCATTAGCCTAGGATGGCTAGATCTCAGTTTTGTGACAAGTGTCAGAGAAGGCCCCCAGAGAACTTCTATTTTCGCTAAGATGCAGAACCTGAAAAAATATCTTCTCACTCTTTTTATTTTCTATTCCTGCTCAGCAACTCTCAGAATCCCATGAGAATTCCTCTGGTTTTCTTCTGTCAAAATCTCGAGAATCTGCTTTTCTTTGCCTTTTTTCACTTCCTCACATATATGGTGCAATATAAGTGTAAAGGATAATTATTTCCTTAAGAAACATAAGCAGAAACTCCAGAAGACTGACTCTCTTAGAGCCTTTCACAGGAGTTTGGTGAATTGAGTGTGGTTTTTTTTTATCTCCAAAGGAAAGCAACTACACAAATAAGGAAGTGATTCCCGTATCACCCTCCCTCCACAAACAATCCTGTGAAATAATTAAAAACCAATGTTTCCTGCAATTCAACAAAATCCATATCTTGAAGGAAAAAAAAAAGCCCAGAATTTTAGATCTCAGAATTACCAGTAACATCAAAGGTAAATTCTCTAATTTAGTTTTCATGCCAACAGTCAGACAACACAGCTTCCTTGCTGTTGGAAGTCGAGATGTTACAACTGAAAGCTGACTAGAGGATATGCTGGTGCATAGCTACTCAAACTGCAGCATCAAATCTATGACATTTGGAGCCTGGCACTCTCCTGACAATATCCTTGATATTGAAACACACTGAGCCACATATTTAAGCCACACCAAAATCACTCCCTCTTGAATACACCTAAAACCACAGAGGTTTTAGGACCCTTCTGTATGCTTAACTGATTTTTTTTAACTAGAATATAATCCTGAAACTGGATAATGAACTGATTTCATTGCTACAACGAGGCACAGGATCAAATAAGCAAAGGGAAAGCTGCATTTTATCTGCATGTATCAATGATAATCAAATTAACACTCTATGTGTTGCAGGGCAATGAGTAGGTAGACTGGAAGTTATCAGACAAAAATAATACAGAGGTGAACAGAACAGTGTGATGACCAACCTTTACTTTCATATCTGTTATTCTTTCCATTCTTCATCCATTTCACTTGAATAGTTCCTATTTTTATTGGCTCAAAAGCAGCATAATGTGATGACACATTGCTAGACATTGTATTTTTCTATTCTCAAAAATTCTTGTGCCAGACCCTGCTTTAATTGCCAGTGGCATAAGTCATGGCTAAGAATTAATTGCTTAGCATTTGTGCTGAGTAGAGATAGAGTGCTCAGGATCAAATTCATCATCATAAAGAGTTTTAGCAGCCACCTGTATTTAATCATGTCTTTAGCATTTTGATGGTAAAATTGTTAAGAGATGTATGGAAGGACTGGGATTGATAAGGTACATCTAAAGAAAACACTTTATGCACTTTAATTTAATTGCTATTGCCACCGTCACAAGTTAGCTGTGAAATATTAGAACAGTATAGAATTTTAAGTAAATGCTAGCATCAAAGAAATCCCAGGCTGTGATTGACAAAAGGTACTTTCCTTGCATGACTTTCACTTCACAAACAGCAGAAAGAAGAAAACCTCCTGAGAATGCTGGCAAACCCTATAACTCAGAGCAGCCGTCAGGATTCTCCACTTTAAACTGGAACAAGATCAGCACTAAATTAAGAGAGCAGCAAAAGTAGTTTACAACTATCTCATTCCTACCCCTGAGCCTTGCTGAATTCCAGTCAGTTGCAGCCTGTCGCTGGTTTTGATCTTTTTTCTCGTGGCTCTTCTTTTTAAATTAATTTGTCACCCATTGGAGGGAATGCCAAGGGGTATAAAGACCCTTTCCTGATTTTTTTTTTTTTTATTCAATCCTTGATTTTTTATGCAACATTACCAAGTACAGGGAGTATTCCCAACTCTGGTACTGCTAACAGTAGGACAGCTTCTGCACCAGTAGCAAAAGATGCCATAGGCAAAATAACCTGGACTGAAATCAAGAGCATTCTGAATTTCTGGTATTCACCCACCCACATGCATCGCACACTCAGAGCTTCTATAATACTGTATTGTACAAGAGCTGAGCTCATACAGTGGCTTCTGTGATTGGAAACAGAGTTAAATGAAGGATGGTGATATCAGGTCTGGCTTCACTTATTTATTTGCCACTGTTGTGCAATCAACTTTGAAGTTGTTCTAACACAGGACAGTTCAGCAGCACTGGGTGCAGTTGCAACACAACAATAACTGTCCCTTCTCTTGTCAACTTTGTGGTCTGATCATAGAAGAGCTATAGGCTGGGTAAAACTGCTGTTAATACTTGAAGATGAAAAACAACCTATCATCTATAACGTGATAATGTAGTCTTTTAACAATAAAAGGTGATCTTTTTGGATATTTCCCATCAATTGCAAAATAAATTCATGTTATTTTTTCACTTAATAATTACTAGGCTGGAGGTGACCTTTGCATTAGCACTCCATTAGTTGCCAAAAAAATGTGCTACTGAATTCAAAGAAGAAACCACATAAAATTGTGCATGACTATTCAAACTGAATTGTACATCAACACGGTTTTCTGAGGTTGAGAGAGCATTAACTCTGAGCTGGAAAAGGATTATAAATGTCTGTATAGTAAACTGCCCATCCAATTCTCTATGTCTCTATTTAATATCTTACCTTTCACAGTTTGCATCAGTCATTTTTGCCATTTAGTTCCACTTACAGGGGCTGAGACATTACTTGCACTGGGAACCCCTAGGACGCGTTACTGGGACATATGCTCGTTCCAATGGAGGCTTTTTGGCTCATGCCAGTGACAGGAGAGAAGATCAGTAAACAAGCCTATGGCAAAGCTGCTATAAAATTGGAAGATAAACAATCAGATTTAGACACCCCATGTTTACTCCTAAAGCAAAAAATGCCATTTTCTAGATTTTGTCTTTTTTCCTCTGTTATCTTTACAAGTGATCTTTCTGTTCTTGCTAAGTGTAAAGATTAAAAAATACAAGGTTATGTGAGAAGGTGAGGTGAATCATATAGAACCTTTAGTGTATGTTATGCCCCAGGTGTGCAATACAAAATTCTTTGCGGACCAAGCAATTCTGGGTTAGATTTCAGTGTGAAGGCTGCACGTGCATGCTTTACTAAGGGTTTTAAACTCCCCATTTCAAAGGAAAATTATTTAAAGCTTGGGAGTTTACATGTTAGCCTAAGGTTTAAAGAACTGCCACTCCACATCAGCAGATGGAGATTTGGCCTTTGGTCAAAGACTGACTTGTAAATAACCTATTCTTCTATTACTATTTTTAAACTGTTTCTGTGACTTTTATGTACTTTTCCAGAGGGATTGATCAGTTAGGGTTCCCCTTTTTTAAGAAGCTTCCATCAGGATCTTTACTGACAGTGAACACCAGGGTGTTTCATGTTTTAGAAGCTGTCCTGAGGAACTGGGTGACCTGATCTTTTAATCCATTTTGGAGAACTGTACTCAACTAAGAGAGATGTATTTTATGTATTCTCTATGCTAGATTTACATTTATGTGGGTTTATTTTGTTCGGATCACCTGCCTCACTTACATAGAAGTTTTGATCCATGCAAAATTTGGAATGAAGTCTTTCACATTTGAAAAATAGTGTCTTTGTTTTGATATAATCCATTTGCATCTGACATAGATTTTTATTTTACCTTGGATATGCATTATCTCTATCTAATACAGTCATAGAAATACATATCTACCAGTCCCTTTAAAACACCAGGCTCTTGTAACCTTTCCCAGTACTGACCTGCACACAGTCTTACAACCACAAACCTGCAAGAATTCTTACTTGCATTTAATATGAGAATAAATCAATAAATGTAAATTAACAGAAAAATATTTTTAATTATTATGCAGTAATTTTATATAATATTTTTGTCTGATTACAGATTTAAGTTCACATAAATGAAGCTATAATGTGCAAGACATGCTTATTAAATGCTTATTAAAGCAGGTATAGAAAATTTCTCTTACGTATGACATGGTATAGAAGACAACAGAAACACAAGTGCCAATAGAAAGCAGGTTCATTTTCAAATATGGTGTTAAACTACCTAACTCAGTTTACTGCTATGTTACTACCCTGAAATTGCTTTGCAAATTCTGTGCCATATTCACGAAGATAAGGGACATTATTTGCAATTTATATTGGGGTTACTGAGGTGGTATTTGACCAGAGGTGTGTAAAAATCAAGCAATTTGCTATAATCTAGTGTAGAGAAAAATCCATGAGTTAGCTCACCAGCAGAGTGAATTCCAGAGAGTGCACCAAGAAAAGTCTTACCTGCGTTCAGAATCAGTAGGAAGAGAAGCACTAACTTGTGAGAATACAATGAATACTGTGAAAAGGAGAAAGGGGGTTTTGGAATGAAACTGAAGGTTTTCTGGTTTTTATGTTCCTTTTCACTTGTAAACTGGAACCCCCCCCCTCCGTACACCAAAAGATTGCCTTTCATTATATTCAAGAATTTCCTATTAATTTTGGCAGTACACTTGGAGAAAATGAAGCTTAGACCCTTACATGGTAGTTGTCACAAAGGCTTCCCTCGGTCACAACAGTTTTTGACAGTATTTACTGCTCTGCAAACAGCGTACCTGCATGTTGCAATCTTTGAGCCTCCCAGCAAGGCCTCCATGGAGAGAAAAATGCATAGTCATGTACTAAACCCTACTTCCTAAGATCCTCTGTTATCTCCCTGTAACACTATTGGCTACATTTCAGAAACCCAAAGGCTATAGGTCAAATCACCAAGACCCCAGACTATTGGCTAGTTATCCCAATCCTACCTAATCCTATAAAAACCCCTACTTCTGCCCAGTTCGGGAGAAGACGCCGTTCCTGGACCCCTTCACGGAACCCCCAATAAAGACCTTGTGGAATTGCGCCGCTCGGCTCTTCTTATCTCTTCACCCCTGAGCTAGCAAAGCGACTACCTGGCAAGCTGCGAGCTGATTATCACTGAGAGCTGAAATCACTAAAAGAGCTGAACCGCCTGATAGCCTCAGGCTGATTGCCAGGATAGTTCGCAGCTAGGGCGTCTGCCGGAGGTCTCTGGGACAAGAACCGCTCCTGGGACCGAGACCGGGACCTCGTTGTCCGGGCAATCTAAAGCGGTACCGGGGGTCTGACTGCCACCCAGGCAGGCCACCCGGGCAAGGCGGGCAACCCCCGGTCACCGTTTTACCTGCACATGCAAATGTGGTAGTTATACACTTATATGAAAGACGCAGATAGATGGGAATTTTGGGCTTTGTCATAAAGTTTTGTTCTGTTGCCATATTTCCAGGTGGGATATTTATATGTGTGGTACAAACTTCTTCCATGCTCTTCTAAATACCTCTTTGTCTTTATCAAGCTGCAGAGGCCTCTGTAAAAATTGAAATTAGACCACTATTTCCTATATTTGTATTATATTCAATAAAGCATCAAGACATTCTAATCTGTCCTAATTAATACCCGTGAATAAAAGTAAGTGTCAACTGAAAGAAAACAGGGGACATTTGCTGTGAACATGTTCCTCAAAAGGTGTTTGATCACATCCACACCTCAGCTACTGCCTGAACAAGCTACTGCCAATGTGTCCATATTTTCGGAAAAAAAAAACAAACAAAAAGTTAATGCTCATGAAATGTCTCATCTATGGTAGCTCTGATGATTGAGATCGTCCACATGGCATAGATCCATCAGCAGGTCAACACTACCTGAATATGTACTTATGCAGTTCTGACCTTCTCTCAAATTGCATTTAAATACTATCTTTTTTGCAGGGAGAAAATCCCTTGTCTTCTTCTGCTATCATGCTCTCTTTTTTCTGGGATGTTTCTATGCTGACTTATTCAGGCCTTGCTAACTGTTTCCCCAACATGGTTTTTGCCAAGGCTACTGCAGATTTGTGTAAATACGTTTCCAGTATCTTGTTTGCTCCCAGTTACTTGGTGTTCAAATCATACACAGACACTTATGTCATATATTCAGCATTGTGAAGTACAAAGGTTTTACTACTCTCCTCTTCTAGATGAAGAAATTAAACACTGAAGAGTTAAAATATTTGCCCTAGTTTAATCACAGAGGTTGAAACAGTTGCAGGAACTGAATCCAAAGAATACTTTAATATTTTAACCATTGGTCTATCCTAACCCTGGCAGCTTAAAGCTGGAAGTTTGATCTGAATGCATTGTAAACTGACAAAATACCATATATCACACTTGTTCATTATTGTGACTTCTGGTTTATCATCTACAAAAACAGTACTCACTGAAGAAGCCCTTATGTTTCATTATATCCTTTATATATAAGACATCCATATTAAAAGCCTCATTTACCTCAATGCATAGTTATGGTATAATTCTTAAATATCGCTTTTATCATCATGCATGTATTATATCTACAACACTCAAATGAAGTTATCGAATTCTGCAATATAGAAATTGTGAAGCAACAATGTGATCAGCTAACAGTACAATGCCATGTGCTCTTAAAATAGTGCAGTAGATCTAAGGTCAGGGTAATATCCCAAAAGTAAAATTACTTTTGTTTGCTTGAGTATGTTGAAGTTAACTTAAATGGGCAGTTGATCACACTCCAATGACAGTATGCAGCACACAGCTGGTCAGGTGCTCCTGCAAAGGAACCAAGACAGTGTAGAAACCTAAAGCATATCGTTGAACTTGAGAATCTGAAAGGTCTTTTCCAACCTTTAAAATTTTATGGCCTTTTGATACTGACTGAGATGACTAGGGAAAATAAGATCCAAATTTTTCAAATTGTTTTTGAAAATATAATCAAGAGGGTTTTTTTACAGGTGCTATAAAGAGCTGGGCATGCCAAACAGCATGGTGAAACATTCTTTCTATCTTTTGAAAGTCAGCTGTCTTCCTTAGACTCCTAAGCCAACAACTGAACATTACAATAAGTTTTTTTCCTTCTACCTTCACACCTACAACAGGATTGCAAAAAAAAGCACGGTTCAGCCTGGTCCCAGATCAGTCTTCTCCTGTGTTGAGTTCCAGTGCTGAGATGCAGCTGGTGCAAGGAAAGAAATAATCATTCTTTTCCACCTATAGAGTGCCCCTCTTCTATGCAGTTAGAATAGTTATGTGGAAAGGGTATCAAACCTAGAAAACAAGTTATACATTACTTATTTTCATGTCTGTGTGACTATATCTCCTCCTTTCTGTCAGGCAAGTGGCTGTACCAGCCTGAGAGAGAAGAAACTCTTCTTGTCTGTACAATACTCTGGGAAAAGCCCAGTGAGAATAAATTACAGAAGCAACTAAATAATAATTTGATTTTTAAGAAATTTAAGCCTAGTTTTGAAAATGTAGTGTTTTCTGTAGCAGCTATTTGACCTTTGCGGCACTATACAAAAGGGGCATTAAGAAATTTTCTAGCAATTAGAAAGGAAAGTGAATATAATACAGCAGAAGCTCCAGATTTTGCCTGTTGAATATTTTCTTAAATTTTGGGATATCTCTGCTTTTACACTACCCTGCACAGATGCTAAAGCCAAATGTCATGGGAATGGTGTCTGTGAAAAAGCACAACTGGAAAGGGGAACAGTAGCACTCGGGAACACTGCCATTGCAAAAGCGATTCAGACCCAGGGTCTTGGTACCACTCTCAGGTGGTCCAAAGTATCAGATCTCTAAGTTTTGCCCTTTTTTTGTAAGCTGGCAGCTCTGTTCAGTTTCACTTGCTCAATTCCATTATGTTCCAACTGGCCTGAAGTGAAAGAAGCTCTTTCATTTCTAGTGTCATCAGGGTACCATCAGACCCAGGCATCTCTGTCTTTGAGAGTCTGTGTAGAAATACATTCATTAATAGAGGATAGTATAAGGCCCCTCCAAAATGCTTTGCATCTTTAATTATAGCTCTGACTGTTCCAGCTATCCATAAAAATGTCTAACCCTTTTTTTAATCCTATTACTTTCCTGTCCTCCAAGAGCCTCTGTGATATGGCTTCACAGTTTTTGCATATCTCATGTGAAAGAATTTTTTAATTGATCATTCTTGAATTTCCACTTTTTGGTGTTAAGTACCCTCTCACACTAAAGAAAGAGTGGAAATGCATGAATCTGTGTGCTCCGGAGCATGTATTGCATTGTATATTTGCGTAGTGTCTTTTCTCATAGAAATCTCATACATTTCATTCTTGTATATCTCCTGTCTGAGGTAAACAGTCCCAAGCACTTTAATTCAATACTTTAAAGCAATATTGTTTTGCAAGTTGCCGTGTATTTCTAAATATTCTTTTTGGGATCAAACTGAACATAACCATACTACTTACAATATCAGAGACGTGGCGGAATTTAATAACAAACTCCCACAGACAGAGCAGCTGACACAAAGTAGGTGTAGCCGGTGGATACAGACAATTCACTTCAGCAAATTCATTTATCCCCTATAGCTCAGGCACCTGCCCTGTCCAGATATTCTGTTACATAGGGGCCACAGGGTCGGACACACAGGACATCTCCACCAGTGGTGAAGTTCATGCTGCTGGTAGGACAGTTGAATCTTCACTAAACTGCCCCTCTGCAATCTGGATTTTATTATATACCAGTGTCATCAAGGATTAATGGCAAGTTCTACATCATCAGAGTTCATAAATGAAACCACAAGTAGAAATAATACTGTCTTTAACAAGGAGGTGAGTGGGCATTATGATGTTGTTTGAGAATAATAATTTTCCATCATATGTGTAACTAAAGAAAAGTTAATGTGAAAAAATGTTGTATTCTGAAGACAAACACAGATAAGAATAAGAAGGTCCTCTCTTTATTCTGAATCACTCAAAAATTTTGCCTACTTCATTCACACAGCTGGTTTATCTAATTTAATACCTCCTTCTATGGAGTATAATCCAATGTATGAAGCTGAACATCATAATATATGGGACAAAGATTCCTCAACCAAATAGATTTTTCAATTATTTCTGAATTATTTTGGAATTTTACTCATATGCCTAGATCAGTTTCTGAATTTAAGTTATGAAATTGACATGAATTAAAATTTTATTTATCATGCACTAACTTTAAGAATTGTGTTATGAAGTGTTAGTTAATTTTCAGACATCTTCAAAATATATTATTGCCTGAGTACCACTATTTTTACATGCATGTAGCAGTTATGCATCTAATATATTCAAATGAAAAATATTATGAAGTACAGTAGTGTTCATACCACTTGAAATTTTTAGACCATGTGTGTTACTGAATTGGACATTTCCCCCTTTAATGTTGCATTGAATTGTACTTTAAATTACAAAATTAAATGCTCAAAGCAGAAACCTTGTCAGTTGCAATGTCACTGACTCAAATGCTGTAAAGATGAAGTAGCCCTGCTGTTATTTCTGTTAAAACCTTCTGGCTATACTTCTCATTTGGTGCTTTTATTTGTACCTCTATTTCTATTTGGCTGTATAAAATGTTGAACAGCATACACTGTGATACACAGACTGTAAATATAAGCCATGAATCCAGGCCAAGGTTGAACATACAAAACCATTGCCACATTGTCAGAGACTGGATGGATGGATGGATGGATGGATGGATGGATGGATGGATGGATGGATGGATGGATGGATTGATGGATGGATGGATGGATGGATGGATGGATGTGGACATTTTTGGGTGCCTGGGGTGGGGATGAAGGGACAAGGCACTTCCTCTCCCCAGGCCTCCAGCCCTGCAGTGCCTGTCAATCATTGGCAGTCTTGCCTAATGCAGCTTCTGATTGGCCAAGCCACCACCTGGGAGGAGAGGTCACAGAGGCCCTGGGACTTAAACAGTGACCATGAGGGGAAACACTTGGCCTTGACCCTATCAGCCTCATGGAGTTTGTGCCTCAGCCTCACTGGAATACAGGTACTTGTATACATCTGTGTCTTTTCCTAAAAATTTTCTGTCTTTCTCTCTTTCTTCTCCTTCCAGTTCTCTCTTTTCATGGAACATTTTGAGTAAAGTAACACTGAACTGGTTTAAAGGTTTCTAGGTTTAATGGACTAGATCAATGCTTTGAAAATTATTTTATGTTGAATTGGATTAAATTGTCTTAACTCCTTTGTGAAGTTCTTTGATTTTCTGTATTTTGCCAGTAAAGTTTTGTTTTGACCTCTTGAGAATATCTGATTGGTATTTCTCCCATGTACTGACTCATAATAAAGGAACCTTTGGTGGCACCCTTAGCATTTAAATGTTCTGGGGTGTTACATACATTATTTGGCATTCTCTCCAGTTTACCAAATAAAAGCAGTAGTAATTTCCAAGGAACTACATGACCATGTATATGAAAATATAATTAGTGTTGTTTTGGCATATATGCTATAAAACAGTTATAGAACAAGGTGATGGAGTCTCAGAATAACATCCTATACTCAATAGCCTCACATGGATTATGGGATGATTTTTTGAGTATTTTCTGGTCTTTGATAGGTCCCTGAGTCTTTTCACCTCCCAGAATCACAATTGTGAGTCATTCATATCACTGGTTAATATTATTTTGGATATATTCAGAGGCAGTACTACTCAGAATGAGAGAATATCTGCAGATATTATGTCGGTACTGGAATATATTTTTCTTAGGTTGGAAAGTGCTCTTTTAGCAAATGTTCTAAATAATTATGCTTCATTTTACAAAATAAAAATAGCATCTAAAATTCAGTTGCTATGATTTCTTTCAAGAAAAGAAGCTGTTATGTAGAAGTGAGTGAACAAAGAGCTTTGCAGATAAGCTAATTATTCTCTTATTTGATTTTATCATGTACTTCTACCTGCCCTGAACTGAAGAATTAAAAACCATTGGTCAGCTTATGGCTAAATCTCACTGGCAAATCATCTGAAAATTGTACAGCAGAATAACCATGTACTTGGAACTTGTTCTGCTGTGAGGTTTGGCACTGAAACCCTCTTTTCCAGGCATATTTAGCATAGTCAAATAGCATCGTTTTGGTGGGCTTGGCTGCCACTAAGCTGTGGATTTTGCAAACTGTGTTGCACAAGTGTCACATAGCACAGCACAATGCATTGCATGTGCTCTGTAAATTCACCTAATTGTGTGCCTTGTATGTTCTATGACCCTCTAGTGTCCTGTCCTTTATAGAATACTCCTTTGAAGTCAGAAACAATTTTATTGATTCTCAGTGGTCTGCTTGAAACTGTAGAGGTAGAATGCTTTATTAATTAAATTCTCACTTCTGCTCTGTTTCTATCACCACGAACTTTGGATTCAATGTCAGTTATGGTTTCTGCTTGCTAGTTCTAGCATTTTGTTTGATGGAAAACCTAATGTCTTTAGGTTTGGCTACCTAAGCCATGAAGGTTTCCAACTAACAGGCTTCAAAAAAACTGAAATTTTAATCTCCATAATTATTTTTCTAATTTCAGATATGTTTGATATACGTATGTTTGATATACAGATATGTTTGATTAAACACAAAGCTGGCAACATGTTAACTTCAGTACTTCATCTATAGTGATTAAAGGTTTTAATATTAAATGACAGTTTACAAACAGAGAATTGATCCTTATTTTATACCAAAGGGAGCTGTTTGGCTACCAAGTAAAATTTAATTCTACAAGAGAAATGGAAGTTGAATTTTCAGAAATCCTTGTTTAATGCTATTCATTAAGAGCTATTCTTCCTTTTTAAATAATCAAATTTTATTTGTGATTGGACTGATTATAGTCCCAGTAATCCATTGAGAGAATTTTCCCCAGGGACATCTGAAATTCAGTACAAGGTATTCAAAATTTAAGCATCATTTTTAAAACTATTCTTGTTTCTTGGCACTAACAAAAAGTTGTGCGCTGGAAGATCTAAATAAAGGGATAGCTCAAAAATTTTCTCAACCATGAGGGATGGAATTGAAAACTGAAACTGCACTTAAAAAGAAATCACAGAGAAAAAATCATGCCTACATATCTCAACATAGGAAAGTAACTGTGATTCAGTTCCTAGTCTAAAAACTGGCATATCTATGACCTTGGCCTCTTTATCTGAAGCTTTAACAAGTGAATGAATCTAGAGTGGAGGTGGCTTTCTGCTGGCCCAGTAAATTAGACATAACCTCCAAAAATATATTCAGGCATATATTTAGATAGATGCAGAAACAGACAGATGGCTGTAACTTAGCCTATGATCAAAAAGCACAAAAGAAACGGCCTCAAAAAAATTAATTTTTAAATAGTTCCTTCTTCATCCTTATTCCTAGACAATTCTTATTACATACCTTCTATATTCTACAGTCTTCAAATATGATTACAATTTATTAATAATTAATTGTTTCCTAATTCTTATGCCTCTTCTGGCATAAGTAATATCCTGAAAAATAGAGACATAATCCTGGCCTGAAATCAAAGACAATCTTTAACTGGAAAATATTTTAAATTTTTAAACCATAGCTTCTTCAAATGAGAGATCTTTATTCACAGCTCAAGACACTCTATGGTGGCATGTGTTATTTTTACTCAAAATACCCGTATATATTTACATGACAATCTTCTGGCTCTTACAGCATGAAAAAGGACCATCACATCAGCATTTAGTGGCTGTGTTTTGCCTTAATTTCGCTTACATTTCACTTTTAAATATTTATTTGACAGCCTAGTTGAGTTCAAACATACCTGCAGTTAGGGTAAAATAGTGTGCCATGCAACTAAAGACAACCATGATTTCTGGAAAATTTATATTGACAGATTGACATAATTTATGTTCCAAGTTTAACCCAGAGTCAAAAAACAGCATATATGAGTCACCCGCTATTTGCCTGTGTGATAATCCTCAATGCAGAAGATCCCAGAAGGAGACTTCTCTTTTGATGTTGCTTTCTGACCCCATAGAGAGTGTGAAACAAATCCTTTATAAAGCACAGTAACTATACAGATTCCTGAGTGTATTTTATGTATGTCCAGTTGGTGTTTGACAAGCAGACTGTGTTTCCCTCCCTGTTTAAAAACTGTTGAAAGAGCTTATGCAGCGCGAATGCCATTGGAGGGGAGCACATCATCCTGCCAGGGGCTGTGTGTACATCTTAAGAAAGAAGGCTTTATGGCAAAAGTCCCTGTTCCACTGTCCACTGTTTGTTCTGCAAAGTTGCGAAGGGACACTCCTGGTAGAGCAGTGTTTGCAAGAAGCAAACTCAAGGTACAGGAATGGATGGGCTATCATGGATACTGCATTCTAAATTTATTGTTCTCCTGGTGATATGGGAACCTGTTGGTATGTGTTGTACATGTTCCTGTCAATGATTGTAGCAGTGTTTATAGGAGAGGACAATCAACACTCAATATGATTTGTTAAGAAATATCCACATTGCAGATACTATAAGTGATATTTTTTTCTTTCTTTTGTCCTTGTTGTGAAACATTTTTTCCTCTTTTTTTCCTCTCCCCTTTTCTCCCCTTTTCTCCCTCTCCTCTTTTTCCTGCCCCAGATGTGTATGTGAAAATCATAATGTAGTTGCAGTCACTGTCAATACAACACTGGCATCTCTCTTTTGTGACTTTGTCAGACCTAAAAGCACATTAACATTTCAGTATGCAGCATTCAGATTAGTTCTGCAGAATTATTTACTAATGTGAATTAACTGATAAATCACCTTAGAGTTTTGAAACCTCCAAACTTGCCGGTTGTTGGCACACCCTGACCATTTACTGCTCCAGCTTTCATTTTGCGCTGTGAGCTGTGCTGACTTAAGTGCTGCCAAGGTTCTTCAAAGCTTTGAATGAAACACTTTATAAAACAAACAAAAAATTCGTTAGCAGAAGCCACCAAATGCTGTAGGCTGGACAAATAGCCAAACTGGAAATCTGAAGTGGGTCTTGCAAAGGTGCTGATTGTTGTCTCTATGTGCTACAACATCTACTTTGGAAGTTCTAAATCAGCCTGGTGGCTAATTAAAGTACAGCATCACTCCTGTGTGTTTTAGAAGGGATTTGTAAATCCAGCACTGTCAGCCCATTCAAGGTCTGAATTCATTTATTATAATGATATTTCAAGTTTTGTTGCCTGACTCAGCTGCCTTGGCCCATCCAAGCTGCTGCTCAGCACAGCTCTGGCTTAGAGGCACTTGCTACTGAAAGGCTCAGCAGCAGTTGCTCTTATCTCAGTGTGCCCTAGCAATAGTCACCCACTGCAGTCACAGTGCTGAAAATTGAAGAGAGGAGCACTGTGATAGGAAAGTCAGAATAAATTTTATACATATTTAAAGCTGAAATTAGAAACCGTCACATACATATGCAGAAGTGTAAGATATTGACTAAGTAGATTAATATTGGAAAGCGCCTTATAAAAGAAATCTTTGACAACTTATGTCGAGATGCTGTAGAAACCCACAGGAGTTAAAATCTTTTGTAATTTATTATTTAAGAAGAAGGCTGTAGCCTTTCTGAGGCAAGAACTCCCTCCTCAGAAGCGCATTCAGTCTCCACAACACTGGCCTTCTATTACACAAGGTTGTGTTGGTATCAGGTGTTTGTTAGCAGTGGGAATCACTGAGTGGCCACTGGTCATTACATTTATGAACACACATTTCTCTGTCAGTACCAGACTGTGTTTGGATTCAACCATTTCCCTCCTGCTTATTTAAATTGAGGTACTTATCTGATTTCTCTTGCAGCAGTGCTGTCCAGTTTAGCCTGCAAACCCCTTAATATTGCCCTAATATCATCTTAGCACTGAACCTGCAGAAAATGAGGCAGTCAAGCTTTGTCTTCAGGTAGGTAACAAGGTAAATACAAAGCAGGTTGGAAAATGGGACTCCTCTGATATCCTTGATTTTAGGAACAGAATACCAGCCTCAACTGTAGATACAAAGCTGCTGTGCAAGACTTCAGCACCAACTGGAAGATTAACAGCAGTTAGAACTAGGGAAATTCAATGCCATTTAAACTTGCAGAATGCATATCTCTGGTCTGTCATGGTGCAAAACCAAACTGCAGCAGACTGAAATAGAATAAGGATCAAAATCCCACTTGCTGTACACATTGCATTAGTGTCCTTGAAGGTGGTAAGACTAATGGAGTAAAATGAGCAGAACATAGCACAAATATTTTGCTTTGAGTTACTTGCAAATACCATGTCATTAAAGTGAATATTTCACAACTCACTAATACTCTAGTCAAGAAATAAGAAATACATTTGCCTTCAGCAGACTGTTTTCTCAGTTGCTGATTCAGATGAATCTCCCTTAGAACAATATTAATTTAGGCCCTAGAGATGAAGAAATGTTTTATCCAGTCCAGATGCTTGAATTTCAAGATGTTCTTAATACCCAAATCAAGCTATGTGTCTTCACACAGAAAACTGTGCTATTTATGATGGAATACAAACGCAATTTAAGGAACCTAGAGATTTTCATGAGGAAGTGGAATGTTAGTAACACCTCTTTTAGTTCTTGAAAGATGGGTTGTATGCACAACAGATGGAACTTCTGTGAAACCTTGTTCAAAGGAGTTTTGTACAACTGGCCACCATTTGATTGCCTCTAGGTATCACCCTAGTGAATAGGCAAAAGGGCTGTGATGCAACTCAAGCATGTATACACCATGAGCATTAATGCAAGCAAACCTTCCCTCTTCAACACACACAAAAAGTAAGCAGTTTTAGCATAACATTTTAATAGGAAATTATCAATTACATTTGGGTTTGGGACATTTAGGTAAGACACTGACATGCCTACACTCTCACATTTTCTTCTATACATTTCTTTAAGATGTCACCAAAAAAAAATGATGTGTGTGTCAGAAAACGGTTTTATCCTCATCCTCCAGAGATAAAAGAATTAAACCATCCTTTAAGCACCAATGAAATCAGAGTGTGTAGGAAGAAGGATCCATTTACTAATAGAGTATTTTCCATGTCAAAAGTTGTGTTAAAAAAATGTATGTATATATTCAGCTGCACATGCCTCACATATTTTTGTTACTCTGTGGTACGTTGAAATATTAGGAGAAATTGTCTCTGTCATTATTTCCTGTTAAAATAATGTAATGATGCTCATTCTCCTAGTATTTTAGTGAAAAAGAAAAGTCTCCTCCTACAAAGGTGAACAATTCTGTTTAATTTTGTTAACATCCTAAGGGAATCATGCATAATAACATTTATTTCTTCTGGGAGACTTTGTAGATGCAAAAGGATTTTGCCACTGAGCAGTCACAGAGGGGTGGGCAGAAGCCCAAGAACCATGTTTTATGCCACTTGCTGCATTTTCTTTTACTGTAAAGCAGCTATTACATGACATAGAAATATACAGAGCTCTTTAGGTTACTTCCTGACATTCCTGCCATTTCTGAAATTGTTTTGATAAAAACATCTTTTTTCCTACTACCAATTTATGAAATTTTAAGTATTTGAGATGGAGCCCCAGGGTTTCATGTTACCCGTTTCATCTACAGATCAGGTACAATATTAGAAGCTTCCTCACAATATTTAAATATTGACCTGAAAAACACATTTTTATGCAACATCTGTCTTTCTGTAATGCTTTTGTCACTTTTGGAATCCTTATGTAAAAATGTGAGGGTTTTAAAGTCCTTTGCTGATTCCATGAATACCATTGTTCCTGGGAACCAGTAGTATTCAGCAACTTTTCTCAATAAGTGGCAATTTCAAACATGGAATTTATGCTACAATTGTAGTGTGAAAGCAACTTCTACTGCCCAAGTTAACATAAAAATTTGACTGATAACACTTACTAAAGAGTAGATTGTCTGGAACTGAATTGTGTAATGTCTGCCTTTCTTCTTCCTGGCTACCGTCCACTGAAATACACTGAATCATAAGGTTAATGGGGGTTTTTAAGTCTGCTTTGAGCCTTTTGTAGTTTTTCCCATATTTATGCTAACATTTTTTCTTTAATTATCTGTAAATTATTATTTTTGTCAAGGCTGTGCTTTTCAATCATGAACTGTTTACCTTCCACACAGGCTTTGCTTCCTCCTTATCTGTGCTGGCTTGTTGATACATCCTACTCTAGCAGTTCTTCTCTTTTCCATATATTGTACACAAAACTTCTTCTCCTCGCCAGCCATATCCTCACCTTAACAGCTCAATTCTCTCTCACTTTTCTGTGTAACAAGCAATTTCCTCTCACATTTCCTCCCACAGAAGATGTTTATGGTCCCATTCCCAAAAAAATCTCTGGCATTAAATAGTGCCCATGCCTGTCTCTCCAATGGGCAAGCTTCTATATGTGTTTCATTTGGCCAGCAATTTGAGGGCAGGTATGGCTCAGTAAATTTTTTTTGATAGGTTGCCATTTGTGCCTTCTTGGGGCAGTGAGACCAGGGCTGGTTGTGCTCATCCCTTCTGGCAACAGTCTCTCCTGCTCATGTTTTCAAACCAATTGCAAGAAGTTTATTGTAGTATAATATGAAACCAGGGCTTCCGTGTTTTTATTGAAAGCGAAAAGTCTTTTGAGCTGGGGAGGGAAGTGCTGAGTAAGCTATACTTACACTGCTAAAATACATTTCTCAATTTATTAAATAGTAAATGTATTATCCAATTGCCTTCATATCCTAAACAAAGTTACAGGTCACGTGGAAATAAGTTCAACTCTTCTGTAAAAAAAGAGGAAATATCTCTGAAGTGGAAGATTCTTCCTAGAGAGAACTCACAGATATTGTCTTTGAAAGAGTGTAGCTTTTAAAAAAAATGTGTTTGCTCTGCTTTGTATTGTTATAAGCAGTTCTGTTTTGGCTTATATTTGAATGGCCAAAAGGAATAAAAACTTCCTAAAAAGGAATAAAAGAAGTAGTTTTTATGATATCTAGTTGTGACTTTTGTTTAAATGAACATCGCACTGAAAGCATTTAGCTCCTTCTCTATTAATTTAAATATGTTAATTTACTTAATACTTAGTGAAAATAACTAGGTAAATAAGCAATTGAAAAAGCAAGTATCTTACAAAATGCACTGTTAAGTTGACTGAGATGCTTACAGCTTTAAGCTATTTTGATCTTCATCTTTAGAGTTCCAACAGCTGAAGATCTGAGTGTATGAACAAGTTATCACTTGTTCATAGATTTTTCTGTGAACTTTAAATGCAGCAATCACTAGATCACAGCCATGTATATGTTCAGGATAAAATACAGGCTAATTTGAGTTGTGTCTTCCCCAGAGAGGAAAGGGAGTTCTTCACTCTCCCATTTACTGTTTGGTAAGAATGGAGATCCAGTGGGATCCCACCATGAATTCAGCTTATACACAGCAGCTCTTGTGGAATACAGTGCTCCTAAACTGAAGTGTTTCTGAACAATAACAGCATTTCAATGGTATGAAGAATTTGTAAAGAACTATACTGGTTTAAAAATAATCTTCATTGGGGTTTGAGTCAGCTTTTATTATGGTAAAAGACCGAGTATTTAATGAGAATAGTTTTTGTACTTCCAAATTTTGGCCAGTGGACTCTATCCTCCAAGTAGTTAGGCACTGAATTAATTAATATTTCCTGGAATGAGTCTTAGTCCCCAAATATCTTCAGAAGATATCTGTTTTATCTGAAACAACAAGTTTCAGACATCCCAATTAGAAAGAGACCTCAGGTTAAAACTCATTTATCAAATCTTACAATGTTTAAGTTTAAGTTGGAAACAACTCTTTTTCATAGAAAAAGGAAAAGCAAAAGTCAGGGGGTCAGCTTTGATCCCAGGCTATCTCGGGTGACTTGCAGCCTTGTAAAACCAGTGCAGCTGCAGGGTGCATCAGAGTATGAACCTGTATTTCAGTAAAACTTTATTTTAATTGAGAGAAATGACAAATCAGAATAAGTCTTCTGGTGAGTGATGGCTTCTTGTTTCATTACCTGTTCATCCACAGATAGCATGGATTACCTTTTTTTTTATCTTTTCTTCCCCTAGTTTTGAAGAGATCCTACCCATTTACGAACATGGAAAACAGTCTGAGAAACCTAATTCTCACTCTTTAGGTGGGTCAGGTTTTGGCTCAAAAATTTTCCCTAGCAAAGCATGTGAGACTTTGCCAGGTCTAATGGTTATCAACCGAACTAAGCAAAAGATGAGAAGGTTTCTGTGGGCCAGCAGATATATTTATGACAGGTCAGGGTTTAAATTTTAAACTAGAAAACAGCTCTGGTACCATTTTAAAAAATTACTAATTTTTTTCTATCTGTTTTTTTTGGCCTGCAAATTGCACTGAGGACAAATTATATCTGGATTTCACTCTATTTTTCAAATTCTTCCTGCAGACCTGAGAGACAGTGATTTGCTTATACCTGTCAAAGCCCCCTGACTATAAGCATTATTTAATATGACTAATTTAAATGAGACAGTTCTGTGAACTTATTTTCCACCTCTACTTTCTGACTGCATGCAGGTCCAATATTATGGCAGGTGTACAGAGCTCTCTGAAAAATGTTGCACTTCCTTCTGTCTTATGCTTCCTAGGACTGGATGAGCTCCCTTAAAGTATACTGATCTTTATCACCAGCTAAAAAGTGCTTTTGTCTCTTCAGCTGTATTTCATCTGTAAAATTCTGCATGTCATGCTTTATTCAGGGAGACTTCACCTTTATTCCCTTGTGTATTTGATCCCCTATCTTGTAAAGTTTGTCAAATTCTGTAAGTTGTTGGTGGGGAGAGGAAATGGGAAGGAGACACCTTGTTCAAAACAACTTATTTAACGCCCCTTCTATAGTTTCTTGCTTATTTCTTCTCCTGAAGTGCCATATAGTCTTTAAGTGAGTATTGATTTCTGCCTCCTCCAAATTCCTCAACATGTCATTACATCCCATCTGTCACTCACCCCCCCCCGACATCCTTGCACCTACCTCCCTGTGCAATATTCAGGTTTCAATGGACTTAGAGAAGCACTGTGTAAGTGGTTCAGAAGGACCATACTGACTCAAGAACTGTGGTACTTCTTTCCCAAGAGCTGTCAGTCTCCCATGAAAAGAGTCTCACAGGACAAGGAGGGACGTCCTTCACCACGTGCACATGGGATGTAGACTCCAGAATCATCTGGACAGCTCTGAGACTGCATATTTCAACCTTCAATTATCAACTTGACTCCCAACAAATTTTATCAAATTCCTGTTTTCTGTTACACCTTTGACATTATACTCTGTGACAATGAGTTCCACAATGAGTTTTGTGGTAAAT